>JASDQU010372856.1:17808-33116 GCA_032191745.1 Picea mariana
ATCACGCAGTTGATTAAAGAATAGGAGAATAAATCGAATCTATATGACACTAGAATCCCAGATGTCAAATCTGCAAGAGTATTATAGGACTCACAGAATATTGAATTATCTGTCTCAGATATAGAAGAAGTATTACCCCTGAGTCTTAGGATAGAAACTCAGCAGCACGAAGTGACTATGTCCAAGGAAAATAAGAATCAAAATGAAAAGAGAATCACCGAGACGGAGCTCACTGGAAAGAAGGCTAGGAATCTAAGTAAAAAGAGATCTAAGGTTGATAGGCTACATAAGATTCTAGAGGGATCCTCGCAGAAGGAAAACTTGTAGAATTTGAACTTCGTTGAGATATCAGACCAACGACATAGGCCACTTCGTTGAGGCGAAGAAATATAGCCTTTAGAGGCCGATATATCCATTCAAATACCTCTCCGAACGGATCAAAAAGCATTTATGTCTCACTACCAGACCATTGGATCATGCCATAATGGATAGAACACAAATTAATGAGGCTCATACCCATTGCAAAGAAAACCATTGCCAATATCGCCTATATATCTCATCACGCCATGCCCGAAGAACACTTTTTCCAACTGAGAATTTGAAGCCCGCAGACTAGAAAGTTTATAGAGTGATCATCATGCCCTTGTTGTTCATTCTTGTGCAGTGTTTAAGATCATTTGTGACCCCGATAATTTTTCCCGAGTGCGTATGTCCGACGAGCTCACCGCAGTCGAAGAATCCATAACATAAATTATGCTTGATTTAATTACTGAGAGAGTCATGTCATAATGAGGAGTATCCACAGGTGTTCAAGAATCATTGATGAGAGGACTGGCAGCCTCTCCATGGGAGATGTCGGAAGGTGTGACCTTCCCGGACATAGAGCCCTTTGAACCTTTTGCTATGATTTCAGCAGCTTATGGTACTCTAATGATATGAATAAGTAGTGGCAATCCAACGCTGTCTTCCATACTTACTACAACCAGTTGAAGCAAGCCATCCATTCCGAGCCTCAGATGACCCTGAATGCCCTCCACAGGTTTTGACCCTTGATGAAGTTCAACGCGTACTGCCACTTTATTTATATAACAGCGCGCACTGATGAGTACAAGCAACAGTTGCAGTCATATTACAAGTTGACCGAGGAAGAAATCAAAGAGATCACCAAGGATTGGTCAGAAGACCTTCTCATTCCAGCCAACCCTACGGAGTTGTCCGATGTAGACAACCTGGAAGTTGTGCAGGATACACTTGGACCTAGCAAGACGAAGAAGCCTGAAGAGTTTCACGATGTAGACAGTGCATCTATAAGGATTTCCTCTATCACACTAGACGAAGGGGATGATGGTGAAGAAATAGAAGGTGCATAAATTGAACAACAAAAAGGTGAAGTACCACTGCCTAGGGATGAAGAGGACTCATCGAAGAAGAGGAAGGTTTCACCTTCGAAATATTCCTCTCGGAAGAAATCTAGAACCCTTGTAACCAAGATGCGAAATACCCTCACATTGGATGATTTTAATTTCATAATTGTAGCTGTGAATGATTCTTCACAGGAGATATTAGAGAAGCATGAGGCAAAGAAAGAGAATATGTATAATCGTATCGAGATTGAACTCCAAGGAGTGAAACAGGCACTCCAGTCTAGCCACATAGTCTCCACTACACCTTTGACAACAGGAACAGTAGAACTGGGAGATGAGCCATCTCAACTCCATCGTATTGATGATATGGTAGAAGATCGACTTAGACGCACTCAAGAAGACACAATGCAAGCCACCCAGGCTTTGACATAGGTACATGGATTACTTTTCGAGCAATGCAGTGCTTCCTAATGAGAAAAACTTGCTCTTCAAGAAAAGTGGGACAAAGAGAAAGAAGAGATACAACAAGATAAGGAGAAGTTGCTCGTAGAGAAACTAGAAATCAAGGAATAGGTCAATAGATCACTTCACTCTGTGACTGTCATAGAAGTGAGAGCTGAAAAAATAATCCCACAACAGGTGGCATAGCTCAAAGAAGTGATTAAACAGCTTCAGCAATGCATCAAAGATCTGGAACTTTGTACTGTGCTCGAGACTCCTCAAGAAATCAGAGACCTAAGAGAGGCAATTGCTCGTAGCGTAGTTGGAAGATTGAAAGCTCTTTCCTTGGAGTGCAAGCAACTGATCTCTAGGAGCACTTAGACGTATGAAAACCTCACGGAGAACCTATATTTACAAGCATTGGAGTCATAACTCCAAGAAGCAAAGCAACATGCAGATATGTTACAAGCGCAGTTGAAGGCCTTGTCACCAGTCAAAAGAATGAATAGGTTTCTAGAGTAGCGCATGGCCCAACAACAGATCCACATGATTCAGAGTACAGTGATGGAAGTCTCTCAATGACTTCAACCAGTGCAAGAGAAGGCATGTCAAATGTTCACTGAAGTTGAAAACCAAGTAGAACTTCAACATGTTGTGAGTGCAGTAGAACAACACCTAAAAGGATCAGTCAATGACACACTTATCCAGGAGTTCACTGAGAAAGAGGTCATGTTGCAACAGATTGAAGAAGCTTGAGCCAAGCTTGAGGCATTCGAAGTGGAATCGCTCAGACCAGAGTAACTCGGGACGAGTCACAGGTGAGTGTTGGGGGCCTGTTGGACCTTGACCAAGTTTTGGGAACACTTGGTCATATTTGACCATTTTTGGGACTTCGGCAGCCTGTCGAAGATGGAATGCCAGACGAAGCGAAGATCATGGGATCTCGGCCCACTTTTGGGCCCATTTTGGGTTTTGGGAATATGTAATGGGAAATGGATGTCGGCCCGTGGGTTTACCCATGCTTAGGCCTACTTTTGCATGTATAAATAGAAGGATAGGCAATGTAAGAAAGGGAGTCGAATTGTATTGTATCTATGTGATATAGGCTAAGTGCCAATAAGGGATCTGTGTGATCGAGATTTTTGTGCATTTTGTGTAGACTTTCAGAGCTTAGTGCAAGTCCCTATGTAAAGATATAGAAGGCTTTGTGCTAAAAGGAAAGGAAGAAGGATCTAGCGAGCTACGCGGATCTTCTGTCCTGTGCGAATTAAGGGTTTCTATGACTCTATGCTTGTAACCGATTGGCCGACGATAATAAATAAGAAGAGTTGGTGGATGTAGCCCCAGGGTGGGGGTGAACCACATAAATCTGTGTGTTATGCTCTATGCTTTGACTTGATGTGTTTATCTCTTCTTTGGCTAAGTACATTAATATATTTAGATAGATCTACTTATTCTTTGTGCTTCATTAGATGTGTATGAATAGTAGATTTGATATGTATGAATATGATTAGTGTTGATCTACTGGATATGATCTGTTTTAATGTTCCTAAGTGTTGAGATACCTTAGATCTAAGTGAATGTTGCGATGCTCTATGATATCTACAAAGTATAATAAGGGTTGAATACTGATGAATGATCAATCCTAAGTTTTCAATAAGTGATATAATCACAGATCTGTGTCTCGGCTTAGGTTGCAGACACTTGAATCCTGCAACCACCCCTGCCTCTACCTCGGGTGAGACTTCATATGCTTCGCAGGTGTTTCCAAAAGGGCCGGTAGTTAGGGTTTTGTTGGTGGGCTCTTGTAGCAATGAACCCTGGGTCTACCCTTGTTCCAACAATGCAATAGGAGGCTCAATGAATTTAGATCAAGTCTTCCTAGTATCGACTGGATCACCAATGAGATCCCTTGCAGCCTAAAGCGTAGTCTGTGCGCACTTGGGCCCTTGCTCTGGCTCTGCAACTACATATGGATGCTATGAATCTGTATCTGAATGTACTGACTTTGAATCTAAATCATCTAAGTCCTCTGAATCATAAATCTCATCCAAATAAGAGTCGGCATGTGCATGCTCATCATCTCGGATAGGTGGAAGAGTGAAGGTGTTTGCATGCGACTGTTGAGGTACACGCAAGACACTTTCCTCGAATTGGACCCTATGCTCAATGATGAGTCGGTCCGAGGAAATATCAATAAGATGATATCCCTTCACACCATCGGGGTATCCAACAAAAATTCACTTAGTGCTTTGTGGATCAATTGCCTTCCTCTTTTTAGAGGGAATCCAGGCCCATGCATGTGAACCAAAAATGCGAAAGTGGGTCACTTCTAGTTTGAGGCCGCTCCAAGCATCATAGGGGGTCTTATCCTTGGAATATCTATGGGGAGATCTATTTTGAATTTATGTTGCACAATTAAGTGCTTCGGCCCATATTCTCTATGGTAGTGACTTTGCATGCAACATGCAAGATGCCTTCTCCTTTAGAGAGGCTTTTTCCACTCAACAACTCCATTTTGTTGTGGCATATAGGGAACTGTATGTTGCAACTGAATCCCTACCTCATGGAAAATATTATGGATCTCATGATTTACATAATCTTCCCCATTATCAGTTCAGAGAACTTTGATCGTCTTTCCGTACTTTGTCTCAACCAAGGATTTGAAATCTTTGAGGTGTTGAAAGACCTCATATTTTTTCCTCAGAAAGTAGATCCAAGTAAAACGTGATAAATCATCAAACAAAATGAGAAAAAAACTCACTTTGTTGATGGATGGATGTGGAAAATGACCGATGAGGTCATTGTGGATCATATCTAAAGGTGCGGAAGCTCACTGAGACTTTCCTTTGTCAAATTTCTCTTGAGGGTGTTTTTCGAGAACACATCCCTCACATACTCCCTTGGAGAAATGGATGTCTAGTAGACCATCAACCAATCTGTGATTGCTAATCTGTTGCATGTATATGAAATTCAAATGTCCAAACCTTTCATGCCATATCCTACTACTTTCATTAGCATGAGTAAGAAGTAAAGCAGAGTCAGGTTCAATGAATTCAGAAAAAGTATACAATCTAGACTAATGATTTACCTCACCAGTACAAACCCTATAGTTGGTTTGCATGTCATATATTTCCTCGAAATTTGGTGTGAAGATGAATTTCTTTCCCATGTCGGAATTCATCATCTGATACATGGAGAGAAGGTTGACAGAAAGTTTGGGAACATGCAACACATTCTTGAATCTTCCATTGGTGAGTTCAATCCTTCCTTTGCCTGTGACTTCGACAGAAGAGTTGTCCCCCATCACAATAGGAGGACCTTTGCATGCATCCAATGACAAATATACTGCATTTCATGCAGCCATATGATGTGATTCTCTTGAATATACAATCCAAGCATCGAGAGAGGAGTTGATGGAAATCAAGGCATGGATAGAATTGCCTTTCTTGGAATTTGGATCAGCTGGATTCTTCTTCTTGTCACCCTCAGAGATGCCATATCCAAGGTTGTTTTGTTGAAGTATTTGAGACATCAGATCTATTTGTTTTTGCATGTGTTCATATTCCGAATGGAATCCTTTGTGACAAAGTCTTCATTTGGATCTATGATCCTCATAATTGGACTGCTTGTTAACAACTGCTTCAATTGCTGGCAACTCTTTTCACATTCTTCTATCCATTGAAATTGCTTCCCCTTCCTTTGCAAGGAAGTGATGGAGTGAGCTATTCTTGAAAACCCTACAATAAACCTTCTGTAGTAACCAGCTAGACCCATGATGGATCTTACTTCTATCACATTCTTAGGTGTTGACCATTCTCTAATGGCTTCTATCTTCTTAGGATCCACTGTTATCCCATCATTTGAAATGATATACCCCAAGTAGTGAATTATGTTTTGATAAAATGAGCACTTTCTCAATTTGGCATACAAATGATGTCCTATTATCAGTTGCAACACCATCCTCAATGATTCTCATGCTCTTATTCTGACTTGGAATATACAAGAATGTCATCTAGAAAAACAATGACAAACTTGTCTAAATATTCTCGGAAAACACCATTCATTAAGCACATAAAAACAACGAGTGCATTTGATAACCCAAATGGAACCACTATGAACTCATAATGACCATACCTTTTCATGAAGGTGGTCTTGCCGATATATTCCTCTTTAATCCTTACTTGATTATATCTTGACTTGGGATCTATCTTGGAAAATATCTTTGCATCCTTCAATTGATCAAAGAGATCATCAATCCTTGGCAGATGATACTTGTTCTTTATAGTTACTTTATTCAACTATCTGAAGTTGATGCACAATCTCAACGTCCCATCTTTCTTCTTTACAAATAAGACTAGGGCACCCCAAGTTGACACACTTGGGCGTATATACCCCTTCTTCAGAAGTTTTTCAAGCTGCATTTGCAACTCCTTTAGCTTTGGTGTACTTATTCTGTAAGGATTTTTTGATACTAGAACTACTCGAGGCATCAAATTAATAGAGAAATCAATATCTCTCTTTGGGGGTAGTCCTGGTACCTCCTTGAACACATATTCAAAATATTCAAGGACTGCATGATCCTCCAAATTTGGCACCTTATCCTCAGATGCTTCCTCCATATGGGCTGCAAATATTTGACATACTTTCCTGTAGCATTTCTTCAACTGCATTGTTGAGATTTCTTTGATAGTTACTACCCTAGGAATTCCTTAGAATGCTCTCTAATTTCCTTCCTCATCTAGGAAAATGAATGCCTTGTTATTCCAGTCTAAGATGGCATGGTGTTGGTATAACAAATCCATACTAATTAGGCAGTCATAAGATCCTAAAGGAAATATGTTCAAATATGCCCATGTTATCAGTCCATTCATGTCCATAAGACATGACTTAACCATCTCATGGAATTTTCTTTTGGCTCCAGTAGCTAGTTGCACCAACCAATATTTTCCATGCTTGTTTCTTGGCAATTACAAACTTTGCACCATATTAGGATCTATATAACTATGACTAGCTCCTGATTCAATTAAAATAGTAGTGGTTTGGTTGTTGATCATACCTTCCACTTCAATCATATGCAATTGATACTCTTCTTTCTTGTTGTCCAAGAATGCATATATCCTTGGTATAATTCTACACATGTCCCCCATTGTTTCAACTCTCTAAACATTGTGAACAACTCTCACTTTGTCACTTCTATGAGGACAATCTCTAAACATATGATCACCTTTACAACCCCAACATTGAATAGGTGGATACCTTGGCCTTTAACCACCTGTCTCAATCATTCGGGTTTCTCTAGAAATTGGTTGTCCCTGAGGATTATTTCTGAATAATGATGGCTTAATTCCCTTCTTCCTATGATCCATCTTGAATTTCTTATTGTCTTCCCAAGCTTTTTGGAAAGTTGGCCTTGGTTTTTGTTGATCATATAGGCACCTAGCTCGCCTTATGGTATCCTCCAATGTTTTTGGATCATCATATTGTATTTTTTTCACTGATTAATGGTGGAAACCCACTCAAATACCTCTGAATATTGACTGTCTCATCCTTGATGAAGGAGACATACTTCAACAACTCTAAGAATCTCCTTCCATATTCATCAATGGACATACTTCCCAACTTGAGTTCAAAGAAATCTTTCAATTTCTTATCATAGTACCTCTTAGTCAAGTGTTTCTTTTCAAAATACTTCTTGAATTCCTTCCTAGTCAAATTGTTATCTTTAATGTGTTGCACCTGCATAAGTTGATCCCACCACATGGATGCCTTTCCTTTGAGTTGATATATGAAAATTCTTTCCTCCGCATGAGAAGAATAGTTATGCAATTGAAAGTATTTCATCATTCCCAACAACCATGTCTCTGCATATTTGTCCTTCTTGTGCTCTCCATCAAACGTAGGAGTTTTTATTTTGTTCATTTCCCCTCATAGATTATCCTCCCTGGACCTCTTATGCTTCCTAACAAGGGATATACTTGAGATGTTGTGTACTCTCTCATTGGAATGCCTTGGGGAGTGTTGGTGATGTATGCTATCACTTTTTGTTCTTTTGTGACTTCCTAATTTGCTTGAGACACTCTCCTTATCCAATTTCCTTTCTATTCTTTCCAGGGTCTACATCAACTTTATGTTGAATTCTCCCTGTTTCTCCCTGACTTTCATGATATTTTTGTTATCTGCTTGGTGAGTCTAGACATCCTTCTACAACCTTTCAATGTTTTTCATCATGTTTCCTTCTTCATCTATATATTCTCCATGCCCATTGGAGTTCGATCCTTCAAATCCTAAATGGACATCCATTCCTCTAACTTCATTTTCCAAATTGTAAGCACCCGGTGCCTCTCCCATTTCTCTTCACTATGCGACAATTTGGTTAAGTTCTGAGAATCGTTAATTCTGCAAAATGTGCAGTCAACCAAAAATTTTTCACGCTAATAGATTTTAATAATTTTCCAGAATAAACCAATCTGATTCAACAAAAACAATATCATATTCCATTTTTTGCGGGTCTTGGTCAGTTAAGAGCCCCTCGGGATTCAATCTCTAAGCCCCGCTCTATTTTGCAAAAAAAATTGGGCACTAGCCCCTTTTTCTTTATCCCTTGGTTCACATGTGACCATGGATGTGACCTGGCACTTATGATTTGGGTGATTATCCAGAGCCTTGAAACTTCGAGCTACAGGCTTAAGAGGTTTCCAAAACACTTCCCAACAAATTTCTCAGAGTGCTATATTGGTGAACTCATGAAGTAGGGTGGATCAAAGGTCCACGTCTCCCAGCATCCAACGACTGATACTCTCTATGGAACTCCATGCTTCAGGGCTCTGGGAACTTAGTAGATTTCTCCTTTGCACATGCCAAAATTCCCGAACTGTGAGTCTCCACATACTTCCACATCACCCCAGTGACGTCATCACATCACTTTACTTCAGCATTACGTAACTTCAGGCTTCCTCCCATTCCATCACAAGATAATTCTTCCGGAGTGTCAAGTCTTCGGACTTCACAATATGGTGTCACACGTCCACTAGGGCCTATGATTTATGTGCTTGAACTGTAAATACTAAAAACGTCACATCAGACTTTATACTTTCAAATTATGGGAACATGGGTCAACAGTTTTGGGGTAACCTATCGATCATTCCGCAATTCTCCCCACGTTGGCACGTACCCCTTCTGGAAAATTGTGGTTTGGATTGCAGGACCACCTTGTAGAATTATCTCTCACACAAATTCAATCTCTACAATGCCTCTAGGCCATCAATATTGATAAATCATGATCAAATTTAATGCAGGCCCGATCCAACTAACTTCTTTGCAAAGTTTAACTACCTTGTGCCACCTCCAGGAGCGCCACGTGGCAGGACACATCAAGCCGACACGTGGTCCAATCACGTGGGTGACACATGTCACATTTTAAATACATTTCTATATTACAAAGGTTCTTATCTCATTGACACATGGCACAGATCCCATGTGTCCACGTCATCCCTAGCGACGTCGACCACATCACTTCGAGACTTCAGGCTTCGAGAGATTTCACCTTAGCATACCCCGTTTCTCCTGAACGCTGAACTCATGAAATTTCTTACCTTCCTCTCTTGGCTTATCCCTATGGTTCTAATCAATCCTTGGTGGAATCCAATGGTAAACACCTCCCCCCAGATCTACGGTGTAGATCCTCTTCGAGACTTCGGAACTTCGGGCTTCGACCCTTTCTGATATATCACACATAAACTTCGTCGAAGTCACGAAGTACGAAGTACTTATGGGTTAATCCTCATGCACTTTTCTCCAGATCCGAGGTTTGTGAAGGATTATCCTTCTCCCGAACAGATCCCACAACCCAACTTCAAACCTTGCAGTTCCAAACCCATGGTTACTGCAGTCTCTTTTCTCTGTTATCTTTATTGAACCGCTATACCTCCTGAGCTTCCAAACATGGCCAAGGTGTTCTCTTGGCACTCTGGAATGCTATGAAATTCAAAATTTTTCCTTCTCAACAACAATTTTCTTTGAGGTTTTGATTCCATGACCACTTATATGGCCTAATTCAGGCTCAACGTCGAAAACTAGGCTCTGAACTTCAATTTTTTTCCTTTTCAAAAATAATTTCCTTCTAAAACCTTCTCTACAACTTCCACTTTCGTGGACCATCCACGCTCAATGTTGAAACCATGGCTCTGATACCATTTTGTAGCATCCCCAACCAGCAAGAGGTCAGGAAACGCCGCTTCTTGGATGTTTCACTTAGCTTTGATACCAATTTTTGACATCCCTGACCCCAAACCAACAGGCCAGTCCATACGATCGAATAACCTTTATGCTCTGATACCAATTTATGAATTTATATGCATGCATATGTAACACAATTACCAATTAAAACATTATGTTCATGCCACTTATTCATGAAAAATAATCATTAAAACATACTGACAATATATGCATACATACAAAATATTCTATCCATACACAGATCAATGTGGAAACAAAAGTAAGCCCACACACACAGCATAGATGATATATACAAGCATGACTCATAAATTTATAACACATGTACAATTACACAACATACAATTAACAGATATTTGGCACTTATCTTTCAATATATTACCACCAAACTGCGTACAGACCTTCCACGAACCTCCCAGCCTTAGACCATGCTAGTCATCACTCTCAGTAGAGGGTCACCCCCAAGATAGGAATAAAATACACTGGGAAAGGGATTCCTAGGCTTGGAAAGGGAAACATGAAAGTCACACAGTCAAGAATAAGTATCATCTCCTAGGGCTAGCTCACACTAACGACCTACAACCTCTCATTCCCCACATCTCTGTCCCACCCCAAGAAGTGTGCCCCTTCTTTTCTTAACAGTCCTTTGGCTGCCCCACTTCCCTTCCAGGGCTTCAGCAATAGACCGGACATGAATTCCCAGAGCGCTATAGTTGTAGTTGTGCTCCCTCTGGAAAATCACTTCCCCAAAAGCCTATCTCACCTGGAGATATTTTCTTACAGGTTTGACACCTGCTTCCTCAGTCTAGCTTCTAAATCAACTCCAGTAAGGGTGATGGAAACAACAAGGCTCCATATATCTCAGGTGATGGTAGCAACAAAAAACCATTAAGGTACAACACGACTCAGGCAAGGTAGAGGTGCGATGTGCTTCATAGGAAAACATGGGATATCTTCACGGGTTTACTAGTTTCAAAGGCATGTGAATGATGCAGAGGTTGGTGATGAAGAGGATGGGTCACAACATGAATACATGCATGAATCAAGAAGGGTGAAAGACTTCCATAGAATTGTAAGGGTCATGAGGAAACTTGAGACTGGTCTAAATGTAAAGATGGGGAGCAACACCAAAATGGGAAGCGAAGCCCCAACAAGATAGCTTTCTGAGCTTTAACTACATGCCCTCAGGTCAACACCTGTCTTCCTGCAGCTACATGAGTTCCACTTAGCACTCGTTCCCTTTCTAGAAACTTAGGAAAACATTGATCATTTCCACCTTAGCCTTTAGGATATAATAATAAAATATTATTCCCTTAGAGGTAATCCCTCTAGCTGAGCCCCTAGGCCTAGACACTTAGCCCCCTCCCTTTCCCTACCTAGTGGATCTTAGTACCCCATACTCTTTCTCCGTGGTCGGTCTACATGTAGCAGTGTAATTTTATTAATGATATCTGCATTTACATATACAAAAATCAGGGTCATGGCCTTAAGCATCTAGGCTCTCCGACCTAATAAACATATAAGTCTTCATCTTATAAACACTTGGCTCACTAGCCTATAAACATAATTACAATTTATAAGGGTCTTAGCCTTGGGTGTTACACTTGGTGTGTGTGAGGTTTCACTTTCAAAAGTTGCAAAGAAAATGAAAAGACGTTTTCCCTCCCATAACTATATTTCAACAAATCAAAAAACTTTCATATCCATTTTTGCATTGCTTGGTTGGGTCAAGATTCATAACACCAACAAAGTTTCATTCGTTACCCTTAGAATTAAGCAAAATACATTAAAAGAAAAATGTAATATAAAATTTATTAGACATTTTTCTTTTATAGTGAACCAACACTAGATAAACTTAGGGCCTTGGATTAGGATTGGAGAGTAAAATATCCAAGGACACAACACGAAACTTAGGAGTCATTAAAGAGTTAGAAATCCATTATTGCAACTAGTGTGTTGGGAGCCTCCTCTAACACATGAGTTAAGCAAAAGGTCACATCGGAAAGTAGGGAGATTACCCCTCTCTTCTTGTTTTGGTCTTTTTGGTACCACTTCGATTGCTATGCATATGAGGGTTTCATTGGTTAACACCTTTGAAGCTTCAGGATTAGTTATCTTTCCCTTACGTGCATTCATACCTATGATTTTTTGTGTGGTCATTGATTGTGAGGTGGTAGCCTTGGTGACCTTTACTAGGTAGCCACATAGGTGACTACAGGTGGTACGTGCCTATAGTACTTGGGGAAACATTCATTCACAGTCCCAGTTCCCCCAGAGGGTGCCCACATTAATAAAGGGTGCTTGGACCGGTTAAGGTTGTGTCACATAGATCATCGCAACTGATCCTCATACCTTCTCTAGCCAATATTGTGGGGAATTCATCTCCCCCATAGGGTTGGTTTTAAAAAGTCCCTTGAGCCAATTGGTTTGCTTGCTTTTATCCTATATTTGATTAGGGGTGTTCTCTTTGAGTTTGAATCTAGGTCAACCTTAGGTTGAATTGTGTTTGGATTTTCACATATAATAGTCATCGTGGCTAGACTACTATGTCTCTCTTGTCGACTACGATGGATTGATCCAATCACAGATATGCAACTTCCTCTAAAGCGCCATGCTATAGGTGAAAAATAATTTGAAGGGTCTCAACCTTGGTTTGAAGATACTGGTTTCGTCAAAGTAGATTTGGTAAATGAACATCCTCCAAAAAATTTCAATCCTCCTTTGACTAAGCCAAACACACCTCTACTTGTCCAATTAAGGGAAATCTTTAGTACACCTTTTTTATTTGTTTAGTGATCCTCCCAGCATGTCAGGACTAAGTGTTTTTTCTAGTGTAGTTGATCCTATGATCCCATAATCAAGTGGGGCTGGGGAAATTCTCTAGGGGGAATCCCGGTGATGTCCACATTACCACCCCTTAGCTCCATTGGACCTACACTGTCCATACAAATTTCTATAGGTCCCTCAATCTGGGGGATGCTAGTTGTGTCATTTTTTCCATCCCTAAGTTTACCTCGCATCCCTACACCTATCCGATCCACTTCGATGCCCACTTATGGATATTTTTCCCGTGGGGATATGAGCTTTGTTTTCAACATGGGAGGTCGAAATACTTGTACCTCCACCAATCCTATGAGCGGCCTGGCATCATCGCGTGTGGGTGTACCTTTTGGGTGGAATTTTTCTAGTGGTTTTGGGGTTGTCCCTAGTTAGGCTGGGGTTAGTAGTACATTGGGAGGTTTCACCTTTTCATAGGTTAGCACACCCTTCCCTAGGTCACATCCCTTGGGGGAACCTTTTGATCACGGGAAGGATTTCCCTTTGTTAACACATCTGGTCTTGTGGGTTTCTTCCCTAGGAATACTTTGGGAATGTTCTTCCTGGAGGGTCCAAATTTATCCCCTGGGGGCATGTTTGGTTCTAGGATAAGTCATACTACTGGATGTGCCACCATTCCTGGGGGAACTCACTCTTTAGGAGATCCTCAACCCTCCAGTATTAAAAGTATAGGGGGACTGCAAGGTCCATCTAGGACAATAGAGACTTCACCTCCCTCCCAGTATTCATTTGCATCATTTCCTTTCCTTGCAACATTAGAATTACCTAATTTTTCTCGGTTAACAAATGGCCCTATTTCTCATGGCCCTTAATCGTTGGCCATGCCTTCGAAGATACCTTCATATATCCATAATTTTTATGGTAAGATGAGAGAAGACCCCTACACACACATCATGACATACCAATTATGTTTCTCATCCAACTCATTGATGGATGATAGTGTGAGGATGTGTCTTTTCTAGAGATCCTTGATTGAAGCTTCTGAAAAATGGTACATCGAATTAAAAGTAAGTTCCTATAAAAGATTCAATGACCTATGGTACGAGATAGGGATAGAGCTCTTAGCTTCATATGGTACGAGATAGGGACAGAGATCTTAGCTTCCCTATGTCAAGATAATTCAATTCACATTTCCAATCATATACATGAGTGGATACAAAGATGTAGGATGATTAAGATAAAAATCTTGGAAAAACTCCTAATGGAGTGGTTCACAAATTCCCTCCTACCACCCATTTCTTGAGACATAGCTATGGTCAAGGTAGCAACTGAGGAGCAGTCCATTCTTCATGTCCAACATTTAGACTTGATTTACTCTCAGTCGAGTACACTCTATGACATCATTGCAAATTCTCATAGGCCATTGACAGATCCAAGGAAGCCAACACCAAGACCCCATGCTGATGGTGTGGTTGGTTTTGTATCCCATGCCTCTGTGAACCAGTTAGCTGACCAAATGGGTCACATGTTGTTTTCATCACACCCGTAAGATTTTAGCACTAGTGCTCAAATTTTTGTGGTCCCTAATCAGATCTCTAAGGTGAATTTGGTGCATTCCACACAACTAAAGAATCCTTAATAACTTGGAGGAAAGAATAAAAGGAACAATAAAAATAATTCCAATACTGAGAAAGGGACTGCTCCCACCTAGAACACTCAAGAATGAGGCATTAAGGAGAAAAATAAGAGTCATTTTCCCTACATGATTTGTAGGGAGGATCACCCTACTCATCAATTTCCTCGAAAGGATGATGTCCATAGATTTTTGGCATAGCAGTGCCCCCCCCAATAGCTTGTTGTCTTAACCCATCCTCTCACCCCTCAACCTCAAAACATGGTTGCAGAAAATCCTTCTCCTCCGTAAGGGGGCATGGTAGGTACCCCTCACCATGAGGGGTTTTCCTTGAATTCTGCCATTTTTATGTATGACCAAATGGTTAATTTTCATACTCGGGCCCAAAACTATGAAATTTATGAGCCTTCCCATGTGATTCCAGATGAAACATATTCTTCCCAGCCTCATGGCCCTCTTCAAATTGAGAATCCATATTTTGATGCACCACTTCACCCCCTGAAGGGCGTTCTTTGACACAAAATGAACAATCCAAATGCAGGGCCCACCCATAACTATAGTATTGTGGAAGACTTGTCCCATGCACCATGTGTTATCTCTATGCTTGAAGTCCTCCAAAGTTTCCCAGTGAAACAAAAATCCTTAGTTTTTTCCATAGGTGGGGTTGATCCCTCAGAGTCAAGCTTGATGAACTTTAATTCTTATTAGGTTACTCATAGGCTCTCCCATCAGGTCTCCTTCCAGATCATTGTGCGATCGATGGAGGAAAAACTCTACTGAATGGTGGTGGATTAAGGAGCCTTGAATTGCATAATTTCTATTTCTTGTTTGAAGGCCCTCGACTTTTGATGGGTGTT
>JASDQU010372856.1:34395-60411 GCA_032191745.1 Picea mariana
GGCTCTAGCCCTCTCATTTTAAAATTTGAAATTGTAATTAAATGTAATTAAATGTTTGTAAGGCTTGAAGAGCCAAATCGATGCCTTTGAATAGGAAGTCGTTGAAGTTTCCTTTATTAGGTGAGCTGGAACAGATCTTGAGTTGGGCCTCAAATATGAAGATGAAAATGTAAATTAATTAGAGTATGTGAGGTGGAGGGAAGACCTCGAGGAGCCCCCTTTTGTAGAAAATACCTTTGTATCAAAATTCATTATGTTAGAGAGGAGAGAAGAGAGTTGAGACTCTGTTGCAGTCCGAGCTCACCCACTTTGTAAATAGATATTCATATTAATTTAAAGAGTATTTTTTCCTGCATATGACATTGTGTGTGTTTTCACGTGTTTTATGAATGTCATTTGTGTGTTCATTTATGTTGTAGATGTATGTTAGATTTCGTTTGCAGGGTATAAAAAGAATTTGTTGTCTCTGAGGTTTGTTGATTTCAGTATGGGTTCTTTAGTGGATTAATGCAAGGGGTTGCATGAGAGAGTGTTGAGGACTCTATGAGCTAGTTCAAGTGTGCACATATGAGTTATGTGTTGAATTTAGGCAAACAATTTCCAAGAGGGCACACCAGAGGAATCATAAACTCAAAGGAGAACCTCAAGGTTACTGAACACCTTGGAGAAAATACTGTGCAGAGGAGGGCACATAGAGAAGACAGAATTGCTGAGGATTCTGTGAAGCTCTACTAGGTGGGCATTGAGCGTGTACAAGGAGTGCATGAAGTTACTTTCTTTCGAGTTCTGTGAGAGGATAAGTGTCCAGGAGAAGTCACTCACAGAGTTGTTGAACACTTTGTAGGCTCAGCAAGGTGTGCTTGAGTAGAAGTTGCCAGGAGGGCACTTATATTCCTTTGAGGAGCAAAAGGGACAGAGAAATTTGAGGTCCGAGCAGTTGAAGCTCAAGGAGGAAAGCATAGTTGTTGAACACTCTGGAGGAAGACCCGTGCAAGGAGTGCACTAGTCCAATGCTCATACAAAGTGTTGAAGACATCCAGTTGAAGTATGGTCGATCACAAGGAGTGTGCAGAGAAGCAAACTATTTCAAGTTCAAAATCTGAGGAGGTCGAGTGCAAACATTTGCCAGGAGGAGCACCAAAAAATATTTTAAGGAAGATGAAGGGTTGAGCCCCTTTGGATATCTGAGTCAGTTCTAAAGCTCAGGAAGGATATCACAACAATGTGCAGGGATCCTGTAAGGATTTACAGAGGTCGAGAAACCCCTTCGAGGCTTCAGAGTGAGGAAAGCTCGGGAGGAGTAGTGTGAAGCTGCACACAGAGCGCAAGTGTGCACAGGGCCAAGGTCGATTTTCATTGACAAATATCAGGAGGAAAAGTGAAAGTCGAGACCCAAAGTTTACAGGTCTCACAGGAAATAGGAATTAAAGGTCGAAGCCTTTGAAATTTAGGAAATATTCCAAGTCTGGGAAGAAAGTGCAAAATCTCAGGAGGAGGAGCGACAACTACCATCAGATCAACTGCAAGAAAATATCTAAACTGTTGAATCCATGTCCAGAAACTCAAGAGAGAGTGCAAGACGAAGAACAGATCTGAACCGTCAGATCTAGCACATGGACCAACAGTCGTTGGATTCGGAGGAAGGTGCATGAGGGTTAAATCCTTCAATAGTGTATAGGAGGGTGGACTTTTGAAGTCCCGAGTCTCGAAATAATCGGAGGACAGGTGGTAGTATATCCGGGAGTTCAAGGATTCATACCTCGGGAGGTTGAGAGAGCAGTAGAACGAGAACTCACAAACCCTGAGTTCGTGAAAGGATCACATCCGTTGATCGAAGGAGGGTTCTGGACCGTTGATTTGGTCTCGAGGAACTTGTGAGTTCGAGAATCAAGGAAAGGGAGGAAACGTTGTTCAACTTCATGAGCCGTGAAGTTCCAATTCATGAAGGGTTTGTTTGGCCCGTTGGATTTAGAGGACACGTGGCGAGTGATCAATGTTTGGTTGACTCGCACATCAGAGAAGTCAAAGGGAAGAACTCTAGGAATTCACAAGGTATGAATTTGTGAAAGTATATGAGTTTTTGGATCGCAAGAGAGTCGTGACCATTGATCTGGGTGAGTGGACTTCAAAGGTTTGAGGATCGGACTTTCAAGCAAGGAGGAGAATTACGTTTTGATTTCGTGAGTTGTGAAATTGTGATGTGCTCGGAGGATTGGTCCAGGGTCATGGTGAATGGTCACATGAGTGAGAATAAGGGAGGAGCTAGCTAGTGCTCTAGCACTAGTTCAGAGTTTAGGGTTTAGATGAGTCAAGGTGACTTGCATGCAGAATCCCCAAAGTTGCGAGTCACAAAACGCCTATTGGGTTAGGCTCATGGTCACTATCGATGGTTGCATGGAGGGGAAGCTCACATTTGGTTCTTGTTCATGCAGGAAGAGTCTCACAAGGACATGTGCATTGTTCATGGGATTCTAGCAGGGAATCAAAGAGATAATCCAGCTCGACGGTGAGAAGATCCAGTGACCGGGAGGTCAGCGGACCCTATCGAGGTAGGGGATCTGCATCATGTGGTAGCAAAGCTGATTTTTTTTTTCTTGTAGACAATAGGAAAAAGAGGAAAAGAGATAAAGGAGATAGTCTTATACCATCATGTGGTATCAGAGCACAATTTTCATCTGTAGATTTCAGGCGAAGGAGAAGCTGGGAATGCTCTTGGTTGCAGATTGAATAGCAGAGTTTCCAGGAGGGAAGGTAGATAAAAGAAGATGGCTATTGAAGGCCATAAGCATGTTCAAGACAACAACAACCAGCAGAAGAGTAGAGCAGAGATGGATAAAGAAATCTAGGAAGTTAGATCAATAATGGAGAAGCTTGCATTTAAAATGCAACAGGATGCAAAAGTGCATTGGTTGTATGAGTGGCCTATGAAGAAGAAGGTGGAGTGGCCAGTCAAGATATTTTTGGCCAGAGGATAGCGACAACTATTAAATAGGTGGGTGAGGCATGTGTATAGCCTTAGTGACACAAAAGAGATGCTTCATATTTGTGAGCCATAAACTGGGAGAAATATCCGTGATGAGGAGAAGATATCAGAGGAGGGTCTCAAAAACTGTCAGGTGGGCAGGGATGGAATTTCATATTTCCATGTGGGAAAGGGGAGTGAAATGAGAATGTTTTAGGGTCTCATGAACTCAGAGGTGAGTAATTAGGATCATCAAGGAAAGATGACAAAGGAGGAAGATCAGAGGAGCATTCTAATCATTGGGGGAATTCGAATATTCCTACTAGGTAGCCCAGTTGAGGCCAGTGCATGTGTTGTAGATGCAACAATAAGAGAAGGACAACCAACAGTGACTATCAAAGAGAAAGAGGAGAAGGAGCATATACTGATTTCTGCCCAAGCAGAAGAGGAGCACACAGTCGAGATGCTCACTCCATGGGAGAAGGAATTGAACATGCTAGAGGATTGGTTGAACCATCCAGAGCTAGTAAATGACTGCAATGAAGAGACAGTAAAACATATCAAAGAAGAATTCTAGTCCAAAGAGTAGCTGGAGGAAGTTGGAGTTGAACTGGCCCAAGCAGAATTGGCAAAAAAAATCTGTCAGAGGGAGAATCTGAGAAACAACTCAGTTATGATACTACAGAATTGGGGTCTGCAATAGGGTGGCCAACTAGTGTCACATAAGAATAAAACAATAGGGGGATCAAGTCGATCAACCCATTGCTGAGGAGGAAGTGAAATAGAGAAGACTTCTAGAGAGCTATCCATTGGAGCAGCTGGAAGAGGTGATTAAAAAAATAAGGAGGCTGATGTTGAGGTCAGCACAAGAAGCAGTCAACAAAGGGAAGTTGAGAAAAAGGAAACCTGCAAGAGCAGTAGGGATGTAGCAACAACAGTGACAAAGCAGTGGAGAATATGGACATCTCCAAAGGATATTTTGGGATCCAGGTGGATTTCAACAACAAAGTGGAGGAGCTCATGATTCTCCCAGTAGTGGAGTATGATGCAGGAGCATCGCTCCACCTAAGTAATGTGCTAGCTAGACAACACATTTAGCGCACATTCAATGGAGGAGAGAGGCTCCAACCCTCTCATTTTAAAATTTGAAATTGCAATTATATGCAATTAAATGTTTGTGAGGATGGAAGAGACAAATCGTTGAAGTCGCCTTTATTAGGTGAGCTGGAACAGATCTTGATCTTGGCCTCAGATCTAAAGATGTAAATGTAAATTAATTAGAGTAGGTAAGATGGAGGGAAGAGCTCGAGGAACCCCCTTTTGTAGAAAAGATCTTTGTATTGAAATTCATTATGTTAGAGAGGATAGAAGAGAGTCGAGACACTATTGCATTTCGATCTCACCCACTTTGTAAACAGATATTCATATTACTATACAGAGCAATTTTTCCTGGATACGACATTGTGTGTATTTCCACTTGTTTTATGAATGTCATTCGTGTGTTCATTTATGTTGTAGATGTATGTTAGATTCCATTTGTAGGGTATAGACATAATTTGTTGTCTGTGAGTTTTGTTGATTTCAGTATGGGTTCTTTAGTGGCTTAATGCAAGGGGTTGCATGAGAGAGTGCTGAGGACTCTGTGAGCTAGTGAAAGTCTGCACATATGAGTTCTGTGTTGAATTCAGGCAAAGAAATTGCCAGGAGGGAGCACCAAAGGAATCATAAACTCAAAGGATAACCTCAAGGTTACTGAACACCTTGGAGGAAAGACTGTGCAGAGGAGGGCACAAAGAGAAGACAGAATTGCTGAGGATTTTGTGAAGATCTACCAGGTGGGTATTGAGCATGTGCAAGGAGTTCATAAAGGAACTTTGTTTCACATTATGTGAGAAGAGAAGTGTCCAAGAGAAGACACTCATAGAGTTGTTGAACACTTTGTAGTCTCAGCAAGGTGTGCTTGAGAAGAAGTTGCCAAGAGGGCACTCATATCCATTCAAGGAGCAAAAGGGATAGAGACCTTTGAGGTTAGAGAATTTGAAGATCGAGGAGGAAAGTAGAGTTTTTGAACACTTTGGAGAAAGACTCGTGCAAGAAGTGCATCAGGACAATGCTCAGACAAAGTGTTGAATACATCCATTTGAAGGTTGATCGAGCACAAGGAGTGTGCAAAGAAGCAAATTGTTTCAAGTTCAAAAGCTCGGGAGGTCAAGCGCAAACGTGTGCTAGGAGGAGCACCAAAAAATATTCTAAGGAAGAGGAAGGGTCGATCCCCTTTGGGGATCTGAGTCAGTTTGAAAGCTCAGGAAGGATATCACAACATCGTGCAGGGATCCTTCAAGGAGTTGCAAAGGTTGAGAAACCCCTTCGAGGTTTTAGAGTGAGGAAATATCAGGAGGAGTAGTGCGAAGTTGCACACAGAGGGCAAGTGTGTGTAGGGCCGAGATCAAGTTTCATTGACAAAGCTCAGGAGGGAAAGTGGAAGTCGAGACCCAAAGTTTACAAGGCCCGCAAGAAATAGGAATCAAAGGTCGAATCCTTTGACATTTAGGAAATCTTCCAAGTCTGGGAAGAAAATGAAAAATCTTAGGAGGAGGAGTGACAACTGTCGTTAGATCAACTGCAAGAAAATATATGGACCGTCGAATCCATGTCCAGACACTCAGGATAGAGTGTAGGAGGAAGAACAGATCATAACCATCCGATCTGGTGCATGGAACAACAGTCATTGGATCTGGAGGAAGGTGCACAATGGTTAAACCCTTCAATAGTGTACAGGAGGGTGGACTTTGCGAAGTCCCAAGTCCTGAAATCATCAGAGCCATCCATCGTCAGAGGATATGTGGTAGTAGATCCAAGAGTTAGAGGATTAGAGCCTCGATAGGTTGAGAGAGTAGCAGAATGAGAACTCGCAAACCTCGAGTTCACGAAAGGATCACAACCATTGATCGAAGGAGGGTTTTGGACCATTGATTTGGTCCCGAGGAACTCGTGAGGTTAGGAATCAGGGAAAGGGAGAAAACATTGTTCAACTTCATGAGCCATGAAGTCCCAATTCGCGAAGGGTTGGTTTAGGCCGTTGGATTTAGAGGACGTGTGTGGAGTGATCAATGTTTTGCTGAATCACACATCAGAGAAGTCAAAGGGCATGACTCTAGGAATCCTCAAGGGTCGAACTCGTGAAAGGATCTAAGCCATTGAATTGCAAGAGATTCGTGACCATTGATCTAGATGAGTGGACTTCGAAGGTTTGAGGATAGGACTTTCAAGCACAGAGGGGAACTGCATTTTGATTTTGAGAGTTGTGAAATCGCGAAGTACTCGGAGGATTGGGCCGGGGTCATGGCGAATGGTCACATGAGCGAGAATAAGGGAGGAGATGGCTAGTTCTCTAGTGCTAGTTCATAGTTAGGGGTTTAGACGAGTCAAGGTGACTTGAATGCAGAATCCTCAAAGTCCCGAGTCATGAAATGCCTATTGGGTTAGGCTCATGGTGACCATCAGTGGTCCCGTGGAGGGGAATCTCACGTCTAGTGCTTGTTCATGCAGGCCGATTTTCACAAGGACCTTTGGAATGTTTGTGGGTTTCTAGCAGGGAATCAAAGAGTTAATCTAGCTCGAGGGTGAGAAGATCCAGTGACCGGGAGGTCAGTGGACCCTGTCGAGGTAGGGGATCTGCATCAATGAAAATTTCTGTTGTATGTTCTGCTAAAGGATAGAAATGTAAGTTGATGATCCCCTCGTGTACTAAGTCCCATATGTAGTGCATCTGGATCTCGATGGGCTTCATCCGCTGCCTATGAACTGGATCTCTGTAGAACTTCAAAGTGCTCTAGTTGTCACACTAGATGACGATCGACCGATGAAAATGAATGCCCAACTCAGTTAGAAAATGGTGTAGCCACATAGATTGAATGGATATGTTAACTACCCCTCTGTACTTTGCCTTGAATGAATATAGAGAAATGGAAGCTTGCTTCTTGCTCAACCAACAGATAGGCCCGAAACCAAGACTGAGTGAGTAATCAAATGTGAAATTGTGATCATTTCTATTGCTAGCCCAGTCGAAATCAGTAAACCCGATGAGATATAATGTAGAGTTTGTTTCATAATGAATCCCAAAGGTGATGGTGCCCTGTACATATCGAAGGATATGCTTTGCATATTTCCAATGTAGCTCATGTGGCTCCTGCATGAACCTGGAAAATGTGCCAACTAGTATGGTCTGGAGTGTGTGAGATACAACAAGCTCCCCAATAGCTGTCTGTATAGTGTCTTGTCAACCAGTGGAGTCTCCCTACCATTCTCAAGTTTGACTCCTGATAGGAAAGGAGTCAGAGAAGACTTGCATTCTATCATGTGAAATCTCTCAAGGAGATCTTGTGCATACATGACCTGAGATAGTTTGATGCCTGATGCATCCTAATTGATCTGAAGTCCAAGGAAGAAGTGTAGCAGACCCATGTCCATCATCAAAAACTTGTCATGTAGAATCCTCTTGATTGCAGAAATCATTGAAGTCGAGCAACCGATGATCAACAAATCATCAATGTATAGAACTAAAAGTAGAAGTGAATCAATCATCTTGATCATGTAGACATTCGGGTCTGATTTACAATGTACAAAGTTCTGTGACAACAAGTAGGATTCCATCTTGGAATACCATGCCCTCAGAGCCTGCTTGAGGCCATAAAGGGACTTCTTCAGTCGACATACAAAATATGAGTCTTGCATAAATCCCTGGGGCTACTCCATGTAGATATCCTCAGAGAGATCATCGTGAAGAAATGCATTCTTCATGTCCATCTGATGGAATTCTCACCCTTTGGCTACTGCAATGGCAAGTGCCAATCATATGGAATCCATCTTCGCTACTAGAGAAAAGGTCTCATCATAGTCAATACCATGAACCTACTGAAAACTTTTGGAAACAATCCTGGTTTTGTATCTATTAATCTATCCATATGTTGTGCTCTTGCTCCTGTAGACCCATCTGCATCTAATAATTTTCCTCCCAGAAGGAAGGGGAACCATATCCCAAGTCTGGTTCTTGAGGAGGGAGTTGTACTCCTCCTGCATGGAAGATTCCCAAAAGGGAGTTCCAACAGCCTCGCCATAAGGATATGGATCTGAATACTGAACCAAGAAAAGATGCCTAGAGGGAAACGATTTAGTGGTAGTGAGTGCATGTTGGCCCTTGATCAAGTTTTGGGAACACTTGGTCATATTTAACCATTTTTGGGACTTCGAAAGCCTATCAAAGATGGAGCTCCAGACGAAGCGGAGATCATGGGATCTCGGCCCACTTTTGGGCCCATTTTGGGTTTTGGGAATATGTAATGGGAATGGGATGTCGACTCGTGGGTTTACCCATGCTTAGGCATACTTTTGTATGTATAAATAGAAGGATAGGCAATGCAAGAAAGGGAGTCAAATTGTATTGTATCTATGTGATATAGGCTAAGTGCCAAGAAGGGATCTGTGTGATCAAGAGTTTTGCGCATTCTGTGTAGACTTGCAGAGCTTAGTGCAAGTCCCTGTGTAAATATATAGAAGGCTTTGTGCAGAAAGGCAAGGAAGAAGGATCTAGCGAGCTACACAAATCTTTTGTCCTGTGCGAAGTAAGGTTTTCTACAGCTCTATGTTTGTAACTGATTCACTGACGATAATAAAGAAGAAGAGTTGGTGGACATAGCCCCAGGGTGGGGGTAACCACGTAAATCTGTGTGTTATGCTATGTGCTTTGACTTGATGTGTTTATCTCCACTTTGGCTAAGTGCTTTGATATATTTAGATAGATATACTTATGATTTGTGCTTCATTAGATGTGTATGAATAGTAGATCTGATATGTATGAAGATGCTTAGTGCTGATCTACTAGATCCGATCTATTTTACTATTGCTAAGTGTTGAGATACCTTATATCTAAGTGAATGTTGTGATGGTCTGTGCTATCTGCGAAGTATAATAAGGGTTGAATATTGATGAATGATCAATGTTAAGTGTTATGTAAGTGATATAATCACAGATCAGTGTCCCAGCTTAGGTTGCAGACACTTGAGTCCTGCAACCACCCCTGCCTCTACCTTGGGTGGGACTTCATCTACTTTGCAGGTGTTGTCGAAAGGGCCGGTAGTTAGTGTTTTTTTGGTGTTCTCTTGTAGTGTTGAACCTTGGGTTTGCCCCTGTGCAAACAAATGGTTCCATTGCCAGGACCTGAAACTGTGATTGCTGGGAACTAAGGAAGAAGAAGATTTGTGTAAAGATTCGTCCTGAAACTGTGGAAGCTCTGTGCATGGATATGTGCCCTAGTGCATAGTATTCTAATTGATCTGAAAAGATATATGCTAAATAAAGAAGGCCAGATCTAAAGAAAAGAAGCAAGATATAAACACTTTGTGCTCTAAGAAAAGTAAAAGTGGAAGTTTCTAAAGAAAAGAGGACAGATCTGCAGAAAAGAGGTAAGATCTGTAAGCTCAGTGCTCTGATAAAGGTAAGAATAGTTAAAAGTTTTTAGATCTGGAAGTTTTGTACTCTGTAGAAGTAAGATAAGTGGAAATTTTTGTTTCTAAAGTATGGATCTAGGTATGTTTGATAGATTCTGTCCTAGCCTGAAAACTAGGGAATTAATAGATGAAATAAAGTTTGATATGAATAAATCTGATAAGCATAATGATAGATATGTTATACCTATGCATAGAAAAATAGTTTGGACTAACAAATGGATGCAGGATCCTAGAAAGAATTTTTTGCAAGTTAGATACCATGATCCTAGTGCACAGTACACAATAGGCTGGGGATCATTTAAACGAAAGAGAGGATTAACCCTATGTTACAGTTGCATAAAACTAGGCCATCTAGCTAAGGAATACCCTGGTGGAAGACCTAGTTGTCTCTGTTGCAAAGCTATGGACCATGAAGTATTGGATTGCCCTAGAATGATTGCTAAGCTTGAAAGAATGAATCTGAATGAAGGAAACCCTAAGGTAGATCCAGAAATAGTAGAACCCCAGAAGGAATCAGAGAAGGTATTTCTACAGATGAAAGACATCTTGAATTATCATCGACATGTTAGGTTATTAAATATCTCTAAAGAAAAGGAATGCATCGAAGTAAGAATAGGGGACTTCGACATTGACTATGTTCTAGATGAAGAAACATAAGTGAAAATTATGCCAGAGAGAACTTGGGAAGCTATAGGGAGGCCTGCTATGATTCCTTCATTAGGAGGAATAGGACTATTCAGAGGAAAACTGGTAGCCCTATGTGGAAAGCTCACTGAGATATCTATGAATGCCAATGGAAATTCGACTAAAGAAGATTTTGAGATTATCAAATTTATTGAGGACAACGCCCCATTTACTATGTTAATTGGAAAACCTTGGATTGAAAGAGATCAAGCCAGAAATAAGGAAGAAGAAAAGGTTTTAGAACAACATAGACAATAGTTAAAGGATTTCATGACCAGAAGGATCACGCAGTTGATTAAAGAATAGGAGAATAAATCGAAGCTATATGACACTAGAAGCCCGGATGTCAAATCTGCAAGAGTATTAGAGGACTCACAGAAGATTGAATTATCTGTCTCAGATATAGAAGAAGTATTACCCCCGAGTCTTAGGAGAGAATCTCAGCAACGCGAAGTGACTATGTCCAAGGAAAATAAGAATCAAAATGAAAAGAGAATCACCGAGACGGAGCTCACTGGAAAGAAGGCTAGGAATCTAAGTAAAAAGAGATCTAAGGTCGACAGGCTACAAAAGATTCTAGAGGGATCCTCGCAGAAGGAAAACTTGTAGAATTTGAACTTCATTGAGATATCAGACCAATGACATAGGCCACTTCATTGAGGCGAAGAAATATAGCCTTTAGAGGCCGATATATCCATTCGAATACCTCTCCGAACAGATCGAAAAAGAATTTATGTCTCACCACCAGACCATTGGATCGTGCCATAATGGACAAAACACGAATTAATGAGGCTCATACCCATTGCAAAGAAAACCGTTGCCAATATTGCCTATATATCTCATCATGCCATGCCCGAAGAACACTTTTTCCACCTGAGAATTTGAAGCCCGCAGACTAGAAAGTGTATAGAGTGATCATCATTCCCTTGTTGTTCATTCTTGTGTAGTGTTTAAGATCATTTGTGACCCCAATAATTTATCCCGAGTGCGTATGTCCGACAAGCTCACCGTAGTCGAAGAATCCATAACAGAAATTATGCTTGATTTAATGACTGAGAGAGTCATGTCATAATGAGGAGTATCCACAGGTGTTCAAGAATCATCGACGAGAGGACTGGCAGCCTCTCCACGGGAGATGTCAGAAGGTGTGACCTTCCCGGACATAGAGCCCTTTGAACCTTTCGTTATGATTTCAACACCTTATGGTACTCTAATGATATGAATAAGTATTGGAAATCCAACGTCGTCTTCCATACTTACTACAACTAGTTGAAGCAAGCCATCCATTCATAGCCTTGGATGACCCTGAATACCCTCCATAGGTTTCGACCCTTGATGAAGTTCAACACGTACTGTCACTTTATTTATATAACAGCGCACACTGATGAGCACAAGCAACAGTTGCAGTCATATTACAAGTTGACCGAGGAAGAAATCAAAGAGATCACCAAGGACTGGTCAGAAGACCTTCTCATTCCAGCCAACCCTGTGGAGTTTTTCGATGTAGAAAACCTGGAAGTTGCACAGGATACACTTGGACCTAGCAAGACGAAGAAGCCTGAAGAGTTTCACGATGTAGACAATGCATCTATAAGGATTGCCTCTATCACACCAGACGAAGGGGATGATGGTGAAGAAATAGAAGGTGTAGAAATTGAACAACAAAAAGGCGAAGTACCACTGCCTAGGGATGAAGAGGACTCGTCGAAGAAGAGGAAGGTTTCACCTTCAAAATATTCCTCCCAGAAGAAATCTAGAACCCTTGTAACCAAGATGCGGAATACCCTCACATTAGATGATTTTAATTTCATAATTGCAGCTGTGAACGATTCTTCACAGGAGATATTAGAGAAGCATGAGGCAAAGCAAGATAATATGTATAATCGTATTGAGATTGAACTCCAAAGAGTGAAACAGGCACTCCAGTCTAGCCACACAGTCTCCATTGCACCTTTGACAACAGGAACAGTAGAACTGGGAGATGAGCCATCTCAACTCCACCGTATTGATGATATGGTAGAAGCTCAACTTAGATGCAAGAAGACACAATGCAAGCCACCCAGGCTTTGACACAGGTACATGGATTACTTGTTGAGCAGTGCAGTGTTGCCTAGTGAGAAAAACTTGCTCTTCAAGAAAAGTGGGACAAAGAGAAAGAAGAGCTACAACAAGACAAGGAGAAGCTGCTCGTAGAGAAACTAGAAATCAAGGAATAGGTCAATAGAGCACTTCACTCTGTGACTGTCATAGAAGTGAGAGCTGAAAAAAGAATCCCACAACAGGTGGCACAGCTTGAAGAAGTGATTAAACATCTTCAGCAATGCATCACAGATCTGGAACTTCGTACTGTGCTCGAGACTCCTTAAGAAATGAGAGACTTAAGAGAGGCAACTGCTCGTAGCATAGTTGTAAGATTGAAAGCTCTTGCCTCGGAGTGCAAGAAACTGATCTCTAGGAGCACTTAGACGTATGAAAACCTCACAGAGAACCTAGATTTACAAGCATTGGAGTCATAACTCCAAGAAGAAAAGCAACATGCAGATATGTTACAAGCGCAGCTGAAGGCCTTGTCACCAGTCGAAAGAATGAATAGGTTTCTAGAGTAGCGCATGGCCCAACAATAGATCCACACAATTCAGAGTAAAGTGATGGAAGTCTCTCAATGACTTTAACCAGTGCAAGAGAAGGCATGTCAAATGTTCACTGAAGTTGAAAACCAAGTAGAACTTCAATAGGTTGTGAGTGCAGTAGAACAACACCTAAAAGGATCAGTCAATGACGCACTTATCCAGGAGTTCACTGAGAAAGAGGTCGTATTGCAATAGATTGAAGAAGCTTGAGCCAAGCTTGAGGCATTCGAAGCGGAATTTCTCAGACCAGAGTAACTCGGGACGAGTCACAGGTGAGTGTTGGGGGCCTGTTGGACCTTGACCAAGTTTTGGGAACACTTGGTCATATTTGACCATTTTTGGGACTTCGACAGCCTGTCGAAGATGGAATGCCAGATGAAGCGGAGATCATGGGATCTCGGCCCACTTTTGGGCCCATTTTGGGTTTTGAGAATATGTAATGGGAAATGGATGTTGGCCCGTGGGTTTACCCATGCTTAGGCCTACTTTTGCATGTATAAATAGAAGGATAGGCAATGTAAGAAAGGGAGTTGAATTGTATTGTATCTATGTGATATAGGCTAAGTGCTAATAAGGGATCTGTGTGATCGAGATTTTTGTGCATTTTGTGTAGACTTGCAGAGCTTAGTGCAAGTCCCTGTGTGAAGATATAGAAGGCTTTGTGCTAAAAGGAAAGGAAGAAGGATCTAGCGAGCTACGCAGATCTTCTATCCTGTGCAAAGTAAGGGTTTCTATGACTCTGTGCTTGTAACCGATTGGCCGATGATAATAAATAAGAAGAGTTGGTGGATGTATCCCCAGGGTGGGGGTGAACCACATAAATCTGTTTGTTATGCTCTATGCTTTGACTTGATGTGTTTATCTCTACTTTGGCTAAGTGCATTAATATATTTAGATAGATATACTTATTCTTTGTGCTTCATTAGATGTGTATGAATAGTAGATTTGATATGTATGAATATGCTTAGTTTTGATCTACTGGATATGATCTGTTTTAATGTTCCTAAGTGTTGAGATACCTTAGATCTAAGTGAATGTTGCGATGCTCTATGATATATGCGAAGTATAATAAGGGTTGAATACTGATGAATGATCAATCCTAAGTGCTCTATAAGAGATATAATCACAGATCTGTGTCTCGACTTAGGTTGCAGACACTTGAATCCTGCAACCACCCCTGCCTCTACCTCGTGTGAGACTTCATCTGCTTCACAGGTGTTGCCAAAAGGGTCGGTAGTTAGGGTTTTGTTGGTGGGATCTTGTAGCATTGAACCCTGGGTCTACCCTTGTTCCAACAATGCAATAGGAGGCTCCATGAAGTTAGATCAAGTCTTCCTAGTATCGACTGGATCACCAACGAGATCCCTTGCAACCTAAAGAGTAGTCTGTGCCCACTTGGGCCCTTTCTCTGGCTCTGCAACTACATCTAGATGCTATGAATTTGTATCTAAATGTACTGACTTTGAATTTGAATCATCTAAGTCCTCTGAATCATAACTCTCATCCAAAGAAGAGTCGGCATGTGCATGCTCATCATCTCTGATAGGTGGAAGAGTGAAGGTGTCTGCATGCGACTGTTGAGGTACACGCGAGACACTTTCCTCGAATTGGACCCTATGCTCAATGATGAGTCAGTCCAAGGAAATATCAATAAGATGATATCCCTTCACACCGTCGGGGTATCCAACAAAAATTCACTTAGTGCTTTGTGGATCAATTGCCTTCCTCTTTTTAGAGGGAATCCAGGCCCATGCACGTGAACCAAAAATGCAAAAGTGGGTCACTTCCAGTTTGAGGCCGCTCCAAGCATCATAGGGGGTATTATCCTTGGCATATCTATGGGGAGATCTATTTTGAATTTATGTTGCACAATTAAGTGCTTCGGCCCATATTCTCTATGGTAGTGACTTTGCATGCAGCATGCAAGATGCCTTCTCCTTTAGAGACGCTTTTTCCACTCAAAAACTCCATTTTGTTGTGGCATATAGGGAACTGTATGTTGCAACTGAATCCCTACCTCATGGAAAAGATTATGGATCTCATGATTTACATAATCTGCCCCATTATCATTTCAAAGGAATTTGATCTTCTTTTCGTACTTTGTCTCAACCAAGGATTTGAAATCTTTGAGGTGTTGAAAGACCTCAGATTTTTTCCTGAGAAAGTAGATCCAAGTAAAACGTGATAAATCATCAAACAAAATGAGAAAAAAATTCACTTTGTTGATGGATAGATGCGGAAAAGGACCGATGAGGTCATTTTGGATCATATATAAAGGTGCGGAAGCTCACTGAGACTTTCCTTTGTCAAATTTCTCTTGAGGGTGTTTTTCGAGAACACATCCCTCACATACTCCCTTGGAGAAATGGATGTCTAGTAGACCATCAACCAATCTGTGCTTGCTAATCTGTTGCATGTATATGAAATTCAAATGTCCAAACCTTTCATGCCATATCCTACTACTTTCATTAGCATGAGTAAGAAGTAAAGCAGAGTCAGGTTCAATGAATTCAGAAAAAGTATACAATCTAGACTGATGATTTACCTCACCGGTACAAACCCTATAGTTGGTTTGCATGTCGTATATTTCCTCAAAATTTGGTGTGAAGATGAATTTATTTCCCATGTCGGAATTCATCATCTGATACATGGAGAGAAGGTTGACAGAAAGTTTGGGAACATGCAACACATTCTTGAAGCTTCCATTGGTGAGTTCAATCCTTCCTTTGCCGGTGACTTCGACAGAAGAGTTGTCCCCCATCACAATAGGAGGACCTTTGCATGCATCCAATGACAAATATATTGCATTTCATGTAGCCATATGATGTGATTCTCTTGAATATACGATCCAAGCATCGAGAGAGGAGTTGATGGAAATCAAGGCATGGCTAGAATTGCCTTTCTTGGAATTCAGATCAGCTGGATTCTTCTTCTTGTCACCCTCAGAGATGCCATATCCAAGGTTGTTTTGTTGAAGTATTTGAGACATCAGATCTATTTTTTTTTGCATGTGTGCAGATTCTGAATGGAATCCTTTGTGACAAAGTCTTCATTTGGATCTATGATCCTCATAATTGGAGTGCTTGTTAACAACTACTTCAATTGCTGGAAAATCTTTTCACATTCTTCTATCCATTGAAATTTCTTCCCCTTCCTTTGCAAGGAAGTGATGGAGTGAGCTATTCTTGAAAACCCTACAATAAACCTTCTATAGTAACCATCTAGACCCATGAAGGATCTTAATTCTATCACATTCTTAGGTGTTGACCATTCTCTAATGGCTTCTATCTTCTTAGGATCCACTGCTATCCCATCATTTGAAATGATATACCCCAAGTAGTGAATTATGTTTTGATAAAATGAGCACTTTCTCAATTTGGCATACAAATGATGTCCTATTATCACTTGCAACACCATCCTCAATGATTCTCATTCTCTTATTCTGACTTGGAATATGAAAGAATGTCATCTAGAAAAACAATGAAAAACTTGTCTAAATATTCTCAGAAAACACCATTCATTAAGCACATAAAAACAACGAGTGCATTTGATAACCCAAATGGAACCACTATGAACTCATAATGACCATACCTTTTCATGAAGGCGGTCTTGCCGATATCTTCCTCTTTAATCCTTACTTGATTATATCTTGACCTGGGATCTATCTTGGAAAATATCTTTGCATCCTTCAATTGATTAAAGAGATCATCAATCCTTGGTAGATGATACTTGTTCTTTATAGTTACTTTATTCAACTATCTGAAGTCGATGCACAATCTCAACATCCCATCTTTCTTCTTTACAAACAAGACTGGGGCACCCCAAGTTGACACACTTGGGCGTATATACCCCTTCTCCAGAAGTTCTTCAAGCTACATTTGCAACTCCTTTAGCTTTGGTGTACTTATTTTGTAAGGATTTTTTGATACTAGAACTACTCGAGGCATCAAATTAATAGATAAATCAATATCTCTTATTGGGGGTAGTCCTGGTACCTCCTTGAACACATATTCAAAATATTCAAGGACTGCATGATCCTCCAAATTTGGCACCTTATCCTCAGATGCTTCCTCCATATGGGCTGCAAATATTTGACATCCATTCCTGTAGCATTTCTTCAACTGCATTGTTGAGATTTCTTTGATAGTTACTACCCTAGGAATTCCTTAGACTGCTCTCTGATTTCCTTCCTCATCTAGGAAAATGAATGCCTTGTTATGCCAGTCTAAGATGGCATGGTGTTGGTATAACAAATCCATACTAATTAGGCAGTCATAAGATCCTAAAGGAAATATGTTCAAATATTCCCTTGTTCTCAGTCCATTCATGTCCATAAGACATGACTTAACCATCTCATGGAATTTTCTTTTGGCTCCAGTAGCTAGCTGCACCAACCAATATTTTCCATGCTTGTTTCTTGGCAATTACAAACTTTGCACCATCTTAGGATCTATATAACTATGACTAGCTCTTGATTCAATTAAAATAGTAGTGGTTTGGTTGTTGATCATACCTTCCACTTCAATCATATGCAATTGATACTCTTCTTTCTTATTGTTCAAGGATGCATATATCCTTGGTATAATTCTACACATGTCCCCCACTGTTTCAACTCGCTGAACATTGTGAACAACTCTCACTTTGTCACTTCTGTGAGGACAATCTCTAAACATATGATCACCTTTACAACCCCAACATTGAATAGGTGGATACCTTGGCCTTTAACCACCTGTCTCAATCATTCGGGGTTCTCTAGAAATTGGTTGTCCCTGAGGATTATTTCTGAATAATGATGGCTTAATTCCCTTCTTCCTATGATCCATCTTGAATTTCTTATTGTCTTCCCAATCTTTTTGGAAAGTTGGCCTTGGTTTTTGTTGATCATATAGGCACCTAGCTCGCCTTATGGTATCCTCCAACGTTTTGGGATCATCATATTGTATTTTTTCACTGATTAATGGTGGAAACCCACTCAAATACCTCTGAATATTGACTGTCTCATCCTTGATGAAGGAGACATACTTCAACAACTCTAAGAATCTCCTTCCATATTCATCAATGGACATACTTCCCAACTTGAGTTCAAAGAAATCTTTCAATTTCTTATCATAATACCTCTTAGTCAAGTGTTTCTTTTCAAAATACTTCTTGAATTCCTTCCAAGTCAAATTGTTATCTTTAATGTGTTGCACCTGCACAAGTTTATCCCACCACATGGATTCCTTTCCTTTGAGTTGATATATGAAAATTCTTCCCTCTGCATGAGAAGAATAGTTATGCAATTGAAAGTATTTCATCATGCCCAACAACCATGTCTCTGCATATTTGTCCTTCTTGTGCTCTCCATCAAACGTAGGAGTTTTTATTTTGTTCATTTCCCCTCATAGATTATCCTCCCCAGACCTCTTATGCTTCCTAACAAGGGATGTACTTGAGATGTTGTGTACTCTCTTATTGGAATGCCTTGGGGAGTGTTGGTGATGTATGCTATCACTTTTTGTTCTTTTGTGACTTCCTAATTTTCTTGAGACACTCTCCTTATCCAATTTCTTTTCTATTCTTTCCAGGGTCTGCATCAACTTTATGTTGAATTCTCCCTGTTTCTCCCTGACTTTCATGATATTTTTGTTATCTGCTTGGTGAGTCTGGACATCCTTCTACAACTTTTCAATGTTTTTCATCATGTTTCCTTCTTCATCTATATATTCTCCATACCCATTGGAGTTCTATACTTCAAATCCTAAATGGACATCCATTCCTCTAACTTCATTTTCCAAATTGTAAGCACCCGGTGCCTCTCCCATTTCTCTGCACTATCCGATAATTTCGTTAAGTTCTGAGAATTGTTAATTCTACAAAATGTGCAGTCAACCAAATTTTTTTCATGCTAATAGATTTTAATAATTTTCCAGAATAAACCAATCTGATTCAACAAAAACAATATCATATTCCATTTTTTGTGGGTCTTGGTCGGTTAAGAGCCCCTCGGGATTTAATCTCTAAGCCCCGCTCTATTTTGCAAAAAAAATTGGGCACTAGCCCCTTTTTCTTTAGCCCTTGGTTCACATGTGACCACGGATGTGACCTGGCGCTTATGATTTGGGTGATTATCCAGAGCCTTGAAACTTCAGGCTACGGGCTTCAGAGGTTTCCAAAACACTTCCCAACAAATTTCTCAGAGTGCTATATTGGTGAACTCATGAAGTAGGGTGGATCAACAGTCCACATCTCCCAGCATCCAACGACAGATACTCTCTATGGAACTCCATGCTTCGGGGCTCTGGGAATTTAGCGTATTTCTCCTTTGCACATGCCAAAATTCCCGAATTGTGAGTCTCCACATACTTCCACATCACCCTAGTGACATCATCACGTCACTTTACTTCAGCATTACGGAACTTCAGGCTTCCTCCCATTCCATCACAAGACAATTCTTCCGGAGTTTCAAGTCTTCGGACTTCACAATATGGTGTCACACGTCCACTAGGGCCTACGATTTCTGTGCTTGAACTGTAAATACTAAAAAAGTCACATTAGACTTTATACTTTCAAATTATGGGAACATGGGTCAACGATTTTGGGGTAACCTCTCGATCATTCTGCAATTGTCCCCACGTTGACACGTACCCCTTGTGGAAAATTGTGGTTTGGATTGCAGGACCACCTTGTAGAATTATCTCTCACACAAATTCAATCTCTACAATGCCTCTAGGCCATCAATATTGATAAATTGTGATCAAATTTAATGCGGGCCCGATCCAACTAACTTCTTCGAAAAGTTTAACTACCTTGTGCCACCTCCAGGAGCGCCACATGGCAGGACACATCAAGCCGACACGTGGTCCAATCAGGTGGGCAACACATGTCACATTTTAAATACATTTCTATCTTAGAAAGGTTCTTATCTCATTGACACATGGCACAAATCCCATGTGTCCACATCATCCCTAGCGACGTCAACCACATCACTTCGAGACTTCAGGCTTCGAGAGATTTTACCTTAGCATACCCCGTTTCTCCTAAACGCTGAACTCATGAAATTTCTTACCTTCCTCTCTTGGATTACCCCTATGGTTCTGATCAATCCTTGGTGGAATCCAATGGTAAAAACCCCCCCCCAGATCTACGGTGTAGATCCTCTTCAGGACTTTGGAACTTCGGGCTTCGACCCTTTCTGATATATCACACATAAACTTTGTCGAAGTCGTGAAGTCCGAAGTACTTATGGGTTAATCCTCGTGCACTTTTCTCCAGATCTGAGGTTTGTGAAGGATTATCCTTCTCCCAAACAGATCCCACAACCCAATTTCAAACCTTGCAGTTCCAAACCCATGGTTACTATAGTCTCTTTTCTCTGTTATCTTTATTGAACCGCTATACCTCCTGAGCTTCCAAACATGGCCAAGGTGTTCTCTTAGCACTCTGGAATGCTATGTAATTCAAAATTTGTCCTTCTCAACAACAATTTTCTTTGAGGTTTTGATTCCATGACCACTTATATGGCCTAATTCAAGCTCAACGTCGAAAACTAGGCTCTGAACTTCAATTTTTTTCCATTTCAAAAACAATTTCCTTCTGAAACCTTCTCTACAACTTCCACTTTCGTGGACCATCCAGGCTCAATGTTGAAACCATGGATCTGATACCATTTTGTAGCATCCCCAACCACCAAGAGGTCAGGAAACACTGCTTCTTGGATGTTTCACTTAGCTTTGATACCAATTTTTGACACCCCGACCCCAAACCAACAGGCCAGGCCATACCATCGAATAACCTTTATGCTCTGATACCAATTTATGAATTTATATGCATGCATATGTAACACAATTACCAATTAAAACATTATGTTCATGCCACTTATTCATGAAAAATAATCATTAAAACATAATGACAATATATGCATACATACAACATATTCTATCCATACACAGATAAATGTGGAGACAAAAGTAAGCCTACACACACAGCATAGATGATATATAAAAGCATGACTCATAAATTTATAACACATGTACAATTACACAACATACAATTAACAGATATTTGGCACTTATCATTCAATATATTACCACCAAACAGCGTACAGACTTTCCACGAACCTCCCAGCCTTAGACCATGCTTCTCATCACTCTCAGTAGAGGGTCACCCCCAAGATAGGAATAAAATCCACTAGGAAAGGGATTCCTAGGATTAGCAAGGGAAACATGAAAGTCACATAGTCAACAATAAGTATCATCTCCTAGGGCCAGCTCACACTAACGGCCTACAACCTCTCATTCCCCACATGTCTGTCCCACCCCAAGAAGTGTGCCCCTTCTTTTCTTAACAGTCCTTTGACTACCCCACTTCCCTTCCAGGGCTTCAGTAATAGACTAGACATGAATTCCCAGAGCACTATAGTTGTAGTTGTACTCCCTCTGGAAAATCACTTCCCCAAAAACCTCTCTCACCTGGAGAGATTTTCTTACAGGTCTGACACCTGCTTCCTCAGTCTAGCTTCTAAATCAACTCCAGTAAGGGTGATGGAAACAACAAGGCTCCATATATCTTAGGTGATGGTAGCAACAAAAAACCATTAAGGTATAACACAACTCAGGCAAGGTAGAGGTGCGATGTGCTTCACAGGAAAAAACGGGCCATCTTCACGAGTTTACTAGTTTCAGAGGCATGTGAATGATGCAGAGGTTGGCGATGAAGAGGATGGGTCTCAACGTGAATACATGCATGAATCAAGAAGGGTGAAAGACTTCCATAGAATTATAAGGGTCATGAGGAAACTTGAGACTGGTCTAGATGTAAGGATGGGGAGCAACACCAAAATGGGAAGCGAAGCCCCAACAAGCTAGCTTTCTGAGCTTTAACTACATGCCCCCAGGTCAACACCTGTCTTCCTGCAGCTACATGAGTTCCACTTAGCACTCGTTCCCTTTATAGAAACTTAGGAAAACATTGATCATTTCCACCTTAGCCTTTAGGATATAATAATAAAATATTATTCCCTTAGAGGTAATCCCTCTAGCTGAGCCCCTAGGCCTAGACACTTAGCCCCCTCCCTTTCCCTACCTAGTGGAGCTTAGTACCCCATACTCTTTCTCTGTGGTCGGTCTACATGCAGCAGTGTAATTTTATTAATGATATCTACATTTACATATACAAAAATCAGGGTCATGGCCTTTAGCATCTAGGCTCTCCGACCTAATAAACATATAAGTCTTCATCTTATAAACACTTGGCTCACTAGCCTATAAACATAATTACAATTTAGAAGGGTCTTAGCCTTGGGGTGTTACACTTGGTGTGTGTGAGGTTTCACTTTCAAAAGTTGCAAAGAAAATGAAAAGACGTTATCCCTCCCGTAACTATATTTCAACAAATCAAAAAACTTTCATATCCATTTTTGCATTGCTTGGTTGGGTCAAGATTCATAACACCAACAAAGTTTCATTCGTTACCCTTAGAATTAAGAAAAATACATTAAAAGAAACATGTAATCTAAAATTTATTAGACATTTTTCTTTTATAGTGAACCAACACTAGATAGGCTTAGGGCCTTGGATCAGGATTGGAGAGTAAAATATCCAAGGACACAACACGAAACTTAGGAGTCATTAAAGAGTGAGAAATTCATTCTTGCAACTAGTGTGTTGGGAGCCTCCTCTAACACATGAGTTAAGCACAAGGTCACATCAGCAAGTAGGGAGATTACCCCTCTCTGCTTGTTTTGGTCTTTGTGGTACCACTTCGATTGCTATTCATATGAGGTTTTCATTGGTTAACACCTTTGAAGCTTCAGGATTAGTTATCTTTCCCTTACATGCATTCATACCTATGATTTTTTGTGTGGTCATTGATTGTGAGGTGGTAGCCTTGGTGACCTTTACTAGGTAGCCACATAGGTGACTACAGGTGGTATGTGCCTATAGTACTTGGGGAAACATTCATTCACAGTTCCAGTTCCCCCATAGGGTGCCCACATTAATAAAGGGTGCTTGGACCGGTTAAGGTTGTGTCACATAGATCATCGCAACTGATCCTCATACCTTCTCTAGCCAATATTGTGGGGAATTCATCTCCCCCATAGGGTTGGTTTAAAAAAGTCCCTTGAGCCAATTGGTTTTCTTGATTTTATCCTATATTTGATTAGGGATGTTCTCTTTGAGTTTGAATCTAGGTCAACCTTAGGTTGAATTGTGTTTGGATTTTCACATATAATAGTCATCGTGGTTGGACTACTATGTCTCTCCTGTCGACTATGATGGATTGATCCAATCACAGATATGCAACTTCCTCTAAAGTGCCATGATATAGGTGAAAAATAATTTGAAGGGACTCAACCTTGGTTTGAAGATACTGGTTTCGTCAAAGTAGATTTGGTAAATGAACATCCTCCAAAAAATTTCAATCCTCCTTTGACTAAGCCAAACACACCTCTACTTGTCCAATTAAGGGAAATCTTTAGTACACCTTTTTATTTGTTTAGTGATCCTCCCAGCATGTCAGGACCAAGTGTTTTTTCTAGTGTAGTTGATCCTATGATCCCATAATCAAGTGGGGCTAGGGGAAATTCTCTAGGGGGAATCCTGGTGATGTCCACATTACCACCCCTTAGCTCCATTGGACCTACACTGTCCATACCAATTTATATAGGTCCCTCAATCTGGGGGATGATAGTTGTGTCATTTTTTCCATCCCTAAGTTTACCTCGTGTCCCTACACCTATCCCATCCACTTCGATGCCCACTTATGGATATTTTTCCCGTGCGGATATGAGCTTTGTTTTCAACATGGGAGGTCGAAATACTTGTACCTCCAACAATCCTATGAGCGGCCTGGCATCATCGGGTGTGGGTGTACCTTTTGGGTGGAATTTTTCTAGTGGTTTTGGGCTTGTCCCTAGTTAGGCTGGGGTTAGTAGTACATTGGGAGGTTTCACCTTTTCATGGGTTAGCACACCCTTCCCTAGGGAACATCCCTTGGGGGAACCTTTTGATCACAGGAAGGATTTCCCTTTGTTAACACATCCGGTCTTGTGGGTTTCTTCCCTAGGAATAATTTTGGAATGTTCTTCCTGGAGGGTCCAAATTTATCCCCTAGGGGCATGCTTGGTTCTAGGATAAGTCATACTACTGGATGTGCCACCATTCCTAGGGGAACTCACTCTTTAGGAGATCCTCAACCCTCCAGTATTAAAAGTATAGGGGGACTGCAAGGTCCATCTGGGACAATAGAGACTTCACCTCCCTCCCAGTATTCATTTGCATCATTTCCTTTCCTTGCAACATTAGAATTACCTGATTTTTCTCGGTTAACAAATGACCCTATTTCTCATGACCCTTAATCGTTGGCCATGCCTTCGAAGATACCTTCATATATCCATAATTTTTATGGTAAGATGAGAGAGGACCCCTACACACACATCATGACATACCAATTATGGTTCTCATCCAACTCATTGATGGATGATAGTGTGAGGATGTGTCTTTTCTAGAGATCCTTGATTGAAGCTTCTGAAAAATGGTACATCGAATTAAAAGTAAGTTCCTATAAAAGATGCAATGACCTATGGTACGAGATAGGGATAGAGCTCTTAGCTTCATATGGTACGAGATAGGGACAAAGCTCTTAGCTTCCCTATGTCAAGATAATTCCATTCACATTTCCAATCATATACATGAGTGGATACAAAGATGTAGGATGATTAAGACAAAAATCTTGGAAAAACTCCTAATGGAGTGGTTCACAAATTCCCTCCTACCACCCATTTCTTGAGACATAGCTATGGTCAAGGTAGCAACTGAGGAGCAGTCCATTCTGCATGTCCAACATTTAGACTTGATTTACTCTCAGTCGAGTACACTCTATGACATCATTGCAAATTCTCATAGGCCATTGACAGATCCAAGGGAGCCAACACCAAGACCCCATGCCGATGGTGTGGTTGTTTTTGTATCCCATGCCTCTGTGAACCAGTTAGCTGACCAAATGGGTCACATGTTGTTTTCATCACACCCATAAGCTTTTAGCACTAGTGCTTAAATTTTTGTGGTCCCTAATCAGATCTCTAAGGTGAATTTGGTGCATTCCACACAACTAAAGAATCCTCAATAACTTGGAGGAAAGAAGAAAAGGAACAATAAAAATAATTCCAATACTGAGAAAGGGACTGATCCCACCTAGAACACTCAAGAATGAGGCATTAAGGAGAAAAATAAGAGTCATTTTTCCCTACATGATTTGTAGGGAGGACCACCCTACTCATCAATTTCCTCGAAAGGATGATGTCCATAGATTTTTGGCATAGCAGTGCCCCCCCCAATAGCCTATTGTCTTAACCCATCCTTTCACCCCTCAAACTCAAAACATGGTTGCAGAAAATCCTTCCCCTCTGTAAGGGGGCATGGTAGGTACCCCTCACCATGAGGGGTTTTCCTCGAATTCTGCCATTTTTATGTATGACCAAATGGTTAATTTTCATACTCGGGCCCAAAACTATGAAATTTATGAGCCTTCCCATGTGATGCCAGATGAAACATATTCTTCCCAGCCTCATGGCCCTCTTCAAATTGATAATCCATATTTTGATGCACCACTTCACCCCCTGAAGTGCGTTCTTTGACACAAAATGAACAATCCAAACGCAGGGCCCACCCATAACTATAGTATTGTGGAAGACTTGTCCCATGCACCATGTGTTATCTCTATGCTTGAAGTCCTCCAAAGTTTCCCAGTGAAACAAAAATCCTTAGTGTTTTCCATAGGTGGGGTTGATCCCTCAAAGTCAAGCTTGATGAACTTTAATTCTTATCAGGTTACTCATAGGCTCTCCCATCAGGTCTCCTTCCAGATCATTGTGCGATCGATGGAGGAAAAACTCTACTAAATGGTGGTGGATTAAGGAGCCTTGAATTGCATAATTTCTATTTCTTGTTTGAAGGCCCTCGAATCTTGATGGGTGTTCTATATGCACTAAAAACACAGTAAAAACCCTTAATTAAATTGTCAACCCAGGGTAAGTAAACTTAGAGTTGTAGAAAAATATATATCAAAGGTAGAAGGCTGGTAGGAGTATAGTCTAACTATGTGTTACACATTATTTTCATCTTCCCTATGACCATTAATGATGTAAACCTATCTGTTGCCTTCAGAGGGGTCAGTGGCCTAAGTTCCTGAAGAGAGAAGGGAGAAGAACTTTTCCTGAGAAAAGAAGTTGCATTTTCCCTTGTAAAAACCCTGT
>JASDQU010372857.1:18532-40513 GCA_032191745.1 Picea mariana
ATGCATATGTTTAATAATATTGATGATGAGATGTGATTGACATTGCTATGATCCCTGATACATCAGTTAACAACTCAAAGACGTTACACAAGCCTGCAATACAAGTCTGGAGAAAAGGACAAGGCATCCTATTGGGCTAGTGTCCACGAGAAAAGGAAAGTTCCTGAAATGACCTCATCCAAGCCATGCAAGTGGGTGATGTGGTAAGGGGATGTCCAAGCATGTGGGTGCAGTGAAGGCCAAGGATGCAAAAGTGTTACCTGTGGGTGCCTTTCTAGAAGGCGAGCAACACCTGTCATGGATGCATTTTTTCCAAGCCCATTCTTGCCTTTATTCTTTTTATTCTTTTATTCTTTTTTGCTTTTTTTGTTCAAGAGCTGATCAAGGGACACTGCCTTGGCATGGTGACTAGAGCTGACAGTGTTACCCACAAGTACTTTCACAGAGATGAGAAGGATGGCTCGTGATGAGACCCCCTTTCCCTTGGTCATGCAACCAAGAGTCACTGCCGTGGCGTGGTAACCAGCTGGTGGCAATGTCATACTGCTAGGTACCCATGGTCCTAATAGGTTGGCTCGTGATGAGACCCCCTATCCTCTGACTAGGTCTTGTTTTATTATTTTTCCGAGTCCCTCTTGTTTCTTGTTGAGAAGCCTTTTGTTGCTTTCTCGGGGATCCCTCGGCGAAGCATCTCAAGGTTTTATTCTTAGGATTTTATCTTTTACCAGCTTGCTTTTACCTTATGGGCCTTTAGCCCCTTCTTCCCACGAGGTAAGGTGCAATCCTGAAAATAGGTCAACCCAATGCCCGGACAAGGGGAATGGGATAAATGAGTGGGAAGTAAGATGAAGAAGTGGTGCTATGAGGGGAGCGAACGATGGCTTTTCAAAAATCCCCCCAGTGGTAAACCAAAACTACAAATACAGGCTTGCTAGGGTAGCCTGTCAATCCCCCCAAACATGGTCAAGTGGGTGAATGTAAGATCCAAGCAGTTGTTAGAAATAAAAGGAATCAGATGCATACATTTAAAGGTTTTAACGATCAAATGTGACACATACCATGATACCCGGACTAATTACGTCATGAAGCAAGAACCTCTTTTGATACAGGACCAAACCGATGGTGATGGATGTTGTTGTTGCTGACAAGATAAAGACGATGGAAGAAGAAAAGGTGGGCCCTCCAGGGCCATGCTCGGGTCAATCCTGCTCTCGGTACTCCATGTCTAGGACCTGTGGGCCTCGAGACATGATCTCCTAGTTATCCCTGAAAAGTGGGGATAACAATACTCATGCATGTTTGGATCTCTTATATTCAGCATCGGGTGTTGTGGTTACTAAGCATAATATGAACTTTTGATTTGTAGGGTTGGACACTATGCTTGAATGGATTCTTGTAGCATGGACATATGTTTGGTTAGCGGTTATTGTGAGGTATCTAGGCATACTTTTTGAAGTAGGGCTCTGACTAATGGTTATGTGGGATTGGTGTCTTCAACAACTTTAGAGTAATCTTCATGTTTGGCATCATAAGGACATGTCATTTGTTGGGAAGTTGTTAGTGGTTGGGCATATTCTTTATGATTCAATCACATGTATTGTGTGTCTTGTTGGTTGCCAAGTAAAGCTTAACTTTAGTGTTTAGAGAAAATCTTGAGGTCCTACTTGTGGTTAAAGTATGGTGGAGAGAGGGGTCTTCCTCTGGCCCCTTGGGACATGTGTATCATGTCTGTAATACCCTTGTTTCCCCTAGCTTGTAATTAATCATTAATTAGGATTACCTTGCTATGGCATATGAACAATGTAAATGTATTTTGTTTAGATTGTCAACGACTGATTGTGGGGTGAAGCCTCGAAGTATTGGCCATGATATCACTAGAGGAAAGAATGGGAAAACTATAAGAGAGGGTTCATTATGTCAGATGACCCCAAATTTCCCCTTGTTGGAAATAACAAACCCCTCCGAACCCGAAGGAGAGGAATCAATTAATGAAGGAAGGACTGGTGGTTGAATAATCAACCACCCCCATGAATGGAAGCATGGTCTGGCTGAGGAGATAGGAGGTTGTCAGCCCGAAGTACCACAGAGTCTTGCAGACCTAGGCTGACCTGAGTTTCCTTCTAACAGAAGGAACCGGATAGGTCAAGAACCATCCTGGGAAAGGCATGAAGGAGGAGATACATGCGTAGACAGTTGAGGGAGAGGCGAGTGAGGCTCTGTAGAGAGCAGGAGGGACATTAGACAAGAGTGTACGCATAGAGGGGAATGAGCGACCCGGATATGCAGAAGAAAAGAGAAAGGTCACGAGCTTGATGCTGAGGAAGCATCTAATAAACCTCGCAGGTTTGTTGTGACAAAGAGAGGATCTCTAAGATATGGCATAAATTTCCCTAGTGATATCATGGCCTGGCACAGGGGTGGCCAGAGTGCTAAGAGTGAATGCCTTTGAGCCTATGGTTGAGAGGAAAGGTGAACACCCAAAGTCAGTTGGTTGGTTGTATCTTGCAATAGATAAGTACTTCTTATTCCCTATGCACTTAAATTGGAAAGTATGATTTGAATGTTTGTGTCTGTGACTAAGATTTGTAGTGTTTGATTCGTAAGGAAAATGCTTAATGTTCTTCTGTAAATTGTTGCCTTCGAATGGTTATAAGATGATCAGTGTGACCTCTAGGCTCATTGGGAAATCCTCAAGGTATTCTTCCCAAGGATTAACTTCACAGTACTAGAGTCGGGGTAGACTCTACGGGACTGCTACAATTCTGTTGACCCTTCGAAAGTGCCTTTCCCCGTGTTAGAACCTAAGTTCTGTGAATGGAGGGTGCTTCCTTCAAACCAATAGCCTAAGAGACCACAGGCTCGTGCCTACGGCCTTAACCAAATCTCGGCTAAGAGTTGAGCTTACTACCCGAGGCTCATTAGAGGGCCCATATGACCAAGGTCTGGGAACCATGTGCTAGCTGAAAGGAGCTAAGCCTTTCTAGCTTCAAAACTCTGGGAGTTCAGAGCTCCGAGGTGTTGCGACCTTAACCAAATCTTAGCTAAGAGGTATGATTGTAGTCTTTGGGGCTTGACAAAGCTCCAAGTAACCAAGGCCTAAGAACCTTGGGTTAAGTTCGCAAGGGGATAAGTGTTTGGGACTCCGGGAGTCCAGAGGCCTGGGAAAGAAGTATTGCAAAGAACAAACTACGTCAAAGACGACCTGTCGAGTCGATGGCTTGATGGTGGACTGACAGTTGGCAGTCATTTACCTGCTACCATGGGACTCGTCCCCCCATTAAACTCTGATCCACTTACCAGTCACGAAGCGATGCAGGTCGTAGATCTAAGGACACTCGGGAATTTCCCTAACCGTTATATCTACTCCGAGGTCAGTCTGACATTGACTGCTCCGAGAGAACAAAGGAGTTGCACCTCTAAAACTCCCAAAGGCCGAATTTACGAAGTGACGTGGACCATCGATCCTTGGATCCCTCGGGATCCTTCTCAATCGTCAATCTAATAACTCCGTCGAGAACCCTTCTTAACTGCTCAACCAACCAGGACACGTCGTGGAGCAACATGTGGCCCCCTCTTGTCCCTTCTCAAATGTCATCCATTGGACCAGAGTCGTTGGATGAGAGGCGACGTGGCAGGAAATCCTATGGTCCGGAGACTTAGCACTTCAGAGGAACTTGGTCGAGAGTCTTCAAAGTGTGAAGACTCCCGAAGTCGCGAACGACGATGTAAATCTCAATCATTGACAAGTAGAGGACACATTGCGCCAGATCTTATAGTCCAGAGACTTAACCCTCTGGGGGATTCATGATGTGGTGAGTTGATAAGCTCTGAAGCCTGGAGTTGCGAAGCAATGAGAGTCGTGGATCTATGGATCTATGTTGATAGATCTTGACCATGAGATCTAAAGGATGTTAGATGACTGTTTTTCTGGGGTCGACGTGGCTCACTAACGTCATCCAGGGTGACGTGGACCCGCAACTAAGGTGCCACGTGTCACAGGGATATGGACATTTTGTAGACCCCTTATGCCTATTAGAGCATGACACGTGTCACCCCCTAATGAGGGCACATGTCACCCTTGGCTCTTGCTACGTGTCAGCCTCTGGTATGTGTTTGCCTGGCGAAATTGGTTGGTGATGTGTCCGGGAGTCCAGGACTTCGGAACTCCAGAGGTTTGGAGCATGGTGTCGAGGATAAGTTGGAAAGGTCAGAGCTATGTAGCAGTGTTTCGGAAGTTCGGGAGATAGGAGCTCTAGAAGAGTTAGGGTGCAGTGTTGTAGAGAGACCGAAGGGCCCAAAGCCTGGAGTCATGTGGCAAGCTTGCGAGACTTCAGAAGTTCGGCACTCCGGGAGGTTTCGTGCGTAGATAGAAAAGGGGCACTAAATGTCAAAGAATTGAACATTGAATTATCATTAAGCATATGTGTTGATGTGGAGGGAGATCCGCCATGGGTTTATTGGTGGATGGACTTCCGCCAAAGGTTTAGGAGCATTGGAAGCTCTGGGATTTAGGAGAACTCAGGATGATACGTAAGAATCAAATCCACGTAGAAGCCACGTGGCCCTTGACCAACAAGTGCCCGAAGGACTATGGAAGGGCATTTCTTCCAATCCTGAGCTCAGTTTTGAGCATGAGGATAGTGGTTGGAAAGATCTGAACGAGTAGAACGTGATGGAGATACCGGAAAGAGGATGTGACATGGTTTAAGAAAACGAAAGTATGATGCCCCACTCCTTAAAAGAGTATTTAGGGGTCGGGTTTGTTACAAATTGGTATCAGAGCATAGCAACAACACTTGGCCTGCTTAGGTTCATGCACGAATCATATAAAAATATTATTAGAGGACCTTAAGGGGTAACACCCTATTTTACCCATTCCTAAGAGGCTTGGTAAACCTCTACTGAAGCGAGGAATGAAACCTTATACTGTTGATAGGTTTTTTGGAAATATGCACTGTATGTTGCTAATGTTTCCAAATAAAGAAGTTGACTTCACTGTGCAATCGTACATGTTGTTGTATAGACATAAGATTAGGTTACCAAGGCTAAGATGAGCCTGTTGAGTGTATTACTGCCAAATGGAAAATCATTTGCATAAACGCGTCGAGTAGAAGGATGCATATTTAAAATTCAGTTGGGATTTTACCCAACAACATTGAATCATGCTAGTCTAAGGCAGAGGAAGCCTACCATTTCTTCTCGGAAATGATGGTCAATCCTACAGGAATGGGATTACGTTGATGAGCACTAATAACAAGACTTGGATGTGAATGGATTGAAAGGATCTGTAGCAGTAATAATTACTGCTTTAACAAAGGATTAAATCCAATATATGTGTATGACCCCTCATGATCAGAGGATTAATGGAAATGGCAAGGTCAATTTACTAATCGAAAATTGTTGCTGGAATAATCCAGTAAGCAAGTAAAAAGGAACCCTATAAATTGAGAGCAACCTTCATGAAGGTAGAAGTAAATCGACAAGAGCAAGTTCAAAAGCTCATGGTTATGCTAATGGAGTGTATATCCATGCCAACTCAAGGGAATGTCCATGCATAAGAATGCATATGGAAAAATATTGAACATGCAAATTAGGCATGTTATAACTTGTGGTGGGTTGTAAGGTACAGTCTACTAATGGACCTTTTAGATGAGGATGACCTCATGACAACAGGAATTAATAGCAAGAATGAAAGTTGATAATGTTGTGGCCTATTGCCTTAATATGATAAGATTGTAAGGATTTATGAGAGACCGATGTAAGGTCTGATTAAGGAGGCGTCAAACACCTTTGAATGACCAGTGGATCATATTGACATCCAGAGGTGGATGGTAGCCATATGGATATGGCTTGGTATACTCAGATAGCTATAAAAGGGAGTTTAGGAAGAGATTCCATTGTAAATATGTTTACCAAGAGTGAATTGAGGCATGAAGAAGAGACTAGAAGTGGTTATCTTACTACCTTGAGTGGCACAATAACTACCCATCTGAATTCAAAATTATGGAAGGTTTTTATAGTAGAAAGGAAAAAGGTGACCCTTGTTTGTTATTTCCATGTAGAAGGGGCAACATCAATATGAATTATGACTGTGAGACTAGTCATACGAGTGATTGTAATCTGTCACTAAAGAACGCTAATATTAAAACTAAGATATCAATGTAAAAGGGGTGCAAGAGATGCGCCTACATATATGTGTATACATGCTTAAAAGAATAATATGATTGCAAGCCCTCAATTGAGAGGGAAGCTTAGTGTTGAGTGTCTCTATGAGGCTTGTCATAAGGATGGAAGCAATATCCTTGGGAGGAGGATCTGGAAGTCTGATATGTCCATGTGCATGTATGACATGGAAAGGGTGCAAGCAATGAGCTTGCATGATGAATGTTGGGCTATGTTTGTATATGCTTGAGGACATGGAGTTAATGCATTGTGAGGCTTCTTGATATAAAGACTGATATTAATACCAATTAGATATGAATGATATTAAAGGTGCAAGCGATACACGTGTATGATGTTTGAATATATGCATACAAAGGGTACAATATGACTATCGTTATGAGTAGAATGTGAAGCAAGAATTTCACTTGCCAAAGTTTATTGAATACCATGGATACATGGTTGACTCCATTTTGAAGAGTCATGAAAGTTATGTTTTGAATGATAGCTTGAGGGGAATGTGTTCCATTCCATCAGAAAAGACTAATATAAATAGATGAAAGAGTAAGGGAGCAAGGATGCCCTATTGTCATGACAAAAGGCAACATGATTAAGCCTTTGAGGGCTGCATGAGAACAATTGTAAACAATCATAAGTTAAATTATTTATGATTGTGCATGTGGTTAAGTGCATCATGGATGTAAGTTAACAAAACAAGTAATATGTGTGGACAAATAATCTGGATGCATAACAAAGATGCACGTTTATATTCCTTATGGAATATTTGATAAACAACTGAACTAACTCAAGGTTGAGGTTATCACAGATAGTGGAGGATGTGCAATAAGGAAGTTGGATGCTGAAGGAGTTCTCTGTGAAGGAATTGTGTAAGGACTCTGTCAGGAGAACAAAGTCACAACCTTAATGATTGATGGAAATTGAACAGTGGGTATATATATATATATAAGAGTTTTGGATTTCAATTTGCAACAAAATGTATGAGCCGAAGACTAACGAATGAATGTTGACTATTCTGATAACTGAATGGTAATGTGTAGAATACACAGGTTCATATTTCATTGTGAGCAAAAGTTTCTAGTAAAGCATGTTGATGTATCCAAAAAGGTTAGGGTGAGACCTAACCAAGGCTGCCCAAGGAAAAGAGCAGGAAGATCCCAATAGGGAGTAATTGCAAAAGCAAAGAAAAGGAAAAAGGAGGAACACTTTTCCCACCCTAAGAAATCTGAATTGCTTATAGAGTTGTAAGTCTTAGATGAGCAGCTGTGAGAACAAGTACATCTGGAAAAGGGAGAATGAATAAATGAGTATGTTTAAATGAATAGGCTTGGTTAAAGCCATGTTAAACAAAGGTAGTGAGGCCTTAGAAATAACCCAGTTAGGCTGAAAATCCCAAGTGGTGTAGAAGAAGTTGGAAAAAGGGAAGAATCCCTTAACTCCTTTCTTGTTGTCTAATGTGTTCTCTGGGATAAGAGAAAATTGGAAAGATGATATGTGAAAATATTTTATTGACTAGAAAGCTATGGTACTTGCATTTTTATTTTACATAACGACTAACATATTTATGATGTATATCATGTGTAGAATGGAATTGGAGTTTTTGAGAAAGACAGTTGCCAATGATGGACAACCTCAAGCAAAGGATAACTATGAGAAGGTTGTTGTTAAAAGATTGTTGAAGGGACTTTAAAAGTCCCCAGAAAACAACATTGATGAGGTAATATCATAGAGGGTGCTAGCAGCCAGAGTGGGTATAAGAATGTTCATACCTATGTGGCATGAGGTATGAAGGGATTTGGTAAGAATCCCTTCTGAAAAGATTTCATTATCTTAATGATATGCACACAATTTGGAAGTGGTTGGTGTATGCCATTAATACCCAAGTAGGGTATGATTCAGTAAAAGAACCTGAATAATAGAGAGAGGAAGTCTGTGCTAGCCAAAGATGAGTTATAATCCTTGCAAGAAAATGCAAGAGTAAAGAGTACCATGGGTACAATGACCAATCTAGGGAGATGGGGAATAAATGTGCTCATAGTTAGCACATTGCATCGAATACATTGAGGAAATGCATGATTGCATAAGAGGGTAGGTAAGACTTCCCATTAAGGAAGGAGGACCTTCCAATACTCTACCTGAATGGTAGAGGTGTTGAAGAAAAAGAGAAAATTGGGTGGACATGAGTACTGACACCCTGGTTACTACTGAAAGAAGAATGCTTGGGTGCACTCAAGAGAAACTTTTGGTTTCATATGTGTTGATCTAGGATCATGATCATCTTGTAGCTGGAAGCATAGTTCTGCTGCAACAATTAACGAAAATGAATAAGCCATATGGTGAAGAACTTGGCTAAGCTCCAACACACCATGGCAAAGTACTTAACATAAAGTGTGGCGAACTTGAAATAAACACAAGGGTGCATGGTATGTGAATGTGGCCATGGATATTGGCACCTTGGACTAAGTTCACTTAATGTTGAATTACATTTTGAAAAGTTTGGTATGTTGAAATGATGCATAGGTATGGAATGAGGTTTCCTTTCAAGTTTATATAGAGAAGTGATGCAATTGTTATAATACACAAGTTAAGAAATGTTTGTGATGCCATTATAAATGTGTTGTGAGAATATATATACATACACATGAGAAACTAATTGTTTGTTTGGCTGTATAAAGAATGAATTGCAGGAAGAAAAGGGTCTTGGATATGGCCGTGATGAAAGCCCATAATGAAGACCAATTGCCTGCTGAGCGAAACTACTATGGGAAGGAAAGTCCCATGTTCGTGAATCTGTTTCATGTGTGGAACAGATTTGAAATTAAATATGGAATTTGGAAAATATGTGGGTGAAAGATTTGTAATAAAAAAATTACGAATTTGAAATCGATGATGATATTTCATAATTTTTGTGTACCTGTAATACATGTAAGACAAAAAGATCTGTCTAGGGACAACAGATCAAGGGGGTCAAGCTGGAAAGCATGAAAGAGGCTATTGTTGAGACATGAAAACCCTGTGGTAAGCCATGATCACCCCAGAACACGTTGTGTTGTGGTAACACAAGCCAGAGGGACGTCTCAGCAGAGCAAGTCTGAGGGACGCCTTGACTGTAAGGATCAATGAAGTCTCTGAAATTCTTCTTGTGCGGGAAAGCCTTGGCAAGGCAAGATGGATCACTCGAGCAACTGTATAGCAGAAAAGGGGATGCCTGAGCCTGAGCCTGAAGGGTGAGTGACCGCAAGGAAGAAAGGACTTTGACAATTCTCCTACACTATTGATTGGGATCATGCACACAATGGGTATGTCCAGAAAAAACAGTGAGCCAAGAAAACAAGACAACCATGTGATACAAATCAACGAACTGCACAGATGAGTATTATGCTAAGTTATGAAATTTTCTTGAATTTTATAGAACAGAAATATGTTTTCGCATGAAAATTTTATTAATGTGCTTGATGTCCAAGAACTAGTGAAGACAGGTGAAGAAGGCCAAGATTATGAAAAGGACCTGATGAAGAAAGAGGGTCAAGACTTATGAAGCAATTGAATGAGAAAGGCATGACATGTGTTACTGAGAAAGAACATCAAGGACGGTGTTCCTTTTAGGGGGAAGAGGATTGCAATACCCATGTTTCCCCCAGCTTGTAATTAATCATTAATTAGGATTACCATGTTATGGCATGTGAACAATGTAAATGTATTTTGTTTAGATTTTCAATGATTGACTGTGGGGGTGAAGCCTTGAAGTAATGGCCATGATATCACTAGAGGAAAGAATGGGAAAATAATAAGAGAGGGTTCATTATGTCAGATGATCCCAAATTTCCCCTTGTTGGGAATAAAAAAACCCCTCCGGACCCCAAGGAGAGAAATTAATTAATGAAGGAAGGACTGGTGGTTGAATAATCAACCACCCCCATGAATGGAAGCATGGTCTGTCTGAGGGGATAGGAAGCTATCAGCCTGAAGTAACACAGCGTCCTACAGACTTGGGCTAACTCGAGTTTCCTTCCGACAGAAGGAACCGGATAAGTCAAGAACCATCCTGGGAAAGGCATGAAGGAGGAGATACACACATAGACAGTTGAGGGAGAGGCGTGTGAGACTCTGCAGAGAGAAGGAGGGACACCAGAAAAGAGCGCACGCACAGAGGGGAACACACAACCCAAATATGCAGAATAAAATAGAAAGGTCGCGAGCTTGATATTGAGGAAGCATCTGATAAACCTCGTAGGTTTATTGTGACAAAGAGAGGATCTCTGAGATATGGCATAAATTTCCCAGGTGATATCATGGCTTGGCACGGGGGTGGCCAAAGTGCTAAGAGTGAATGCCTCTAAGCCTATGGTTGGGTGGAATGGAGAACACCCACAGTGACTTGGTTGGTTGTAGCTTGTAATAGACAAGTACTTCTTATTCCTTGTGCACTTAAATTGAAATGTATGATTTGAATGTCTATGTCCATGACTAAGATTTGTGGTGTTTGATTCATAAGAAAAATGCTTAATTTTCTACTGTAAATTGTTGCCTTCGAATGGTTATAAGATGATCAGTGTGACCTCTAGGCTGGTTGGGAAATCCTCAAGGTATTTTTCCCAGGGATTAACTTCACAGTACTAGAGTCAGGGTAAACTTTACGAGACTGCTACAATTTTTTTGACTCTTCGAAAGTGCCTTTCCCTGTGTTAGAACCTAAGTTCTATGAGTCGAGGGCGCTTCCTTCAAACCAATAGCCTAAGAGACCAGAGGCTCGTTCCCACGACCTTAACCAAATCTCGGCTAAGGGTTGAGCTTACCGCCTGAGACTCATTAGAGGGTCCATATGAGCAAGGTCTGGGAACCATGTGCTAGCCGAAAGGAGCTAAGCCTTTCTAGCTTTGAAACTTTGGGAGTTCAGAGCTTCGAGGTGTTGTGACCTTAACCAAATCTTAGCCAATTGGTATGATTGTATTCTTTGGGGCTTGACAAAGCTCCAAGTAACCAAGGCCTAAGAACCCCGGGTTAAGTTCGGAGGGAGCTAAGTGTTCAGGACTCCAGGAGTCTGAAGCCCCAGGGAAATAAGTATTGCAAAGACCAAACAACGTCGAAGACAACCTGTCGAGTCGGTGGCTTGACAGTGGACCGAAAACTGGCGGTCATTTACCCGTTACCATGGGACTTGTCCCCCCGTTAGACTTCAATCCACTTACCAGTCACGAAGCGACGCGGGCCGTATATGTAAGGACACTCGTGAATTTCCCCGACCATTAGATCTACGCCGAGGTCAGTCTGACGTTGACCACTCTAGGAGAACAAAGGTGTTGCACCTCCGAAACTCTCGAAGGCCGAATTTACGGAGTAAGGTGGATCATCGATCCTTAAATCCCACGGGATCCTTCTTGACCGTCTATCTAAGAACTCTGTCGAGAACCCTTCTTAACTGCTCAACCAACCAGGACACGTCGTGGAGAAACACGTGGCCCCCTCTCGTCCCCTGTCAAATGTCGTCCGTTGGACCAGAGCTGTTGGATGAGAGGCTATGTGGCATGAGATCCTATGGTCTAGAGACTTGGCACTTCGAAGGAACTTGGACGAGAGTATTCAAAGTGTGAAGAATCCTGAAGTTGCGAACGACGAAGTAAATCTCAATCGTTGACAGGTAGATGACATGTGGTGCCAGATCTTAAAGTCTGAAGACTTAACCCTCTAGAGGATTCGAGATGTGATGAGTTGATAAGGTCTGAAGCCCGACATTGTGAAGTAACGAGAGCCATGGATCTATGGCTCTATGTGGATAGATCTCGACCGTGAGATCCGAAGGACGTTAGAAGACTGTTTGTCTGGGGTCAACGTAGCTCACTGACATCATCCAGGGTGACGTGGACCCACAACTAAGGTGCCACATGTCATCGCGATATGGATGTTTTGCATGCCCCTTATGCCTAATAGAGCATGACACGTGTCACCCCCTAATGAGGGCATGTGTCACCCTTGGACCTTGCTACGTGTGAGCCTCTAGTATGTGCCCGCCTGACCAAAGTGGTTGGTGATGTGACCGAGACTTTGGGAGTCCAGGACTTCAGGACTCTAGAGGTTTGTAGTAGGGTGTCAAGAATAAGTTGGAAGGCTTGGAGCTACGTGGCAGTGTTTCAGAAGTTTGGGATATAGGAGATCCAGAACAGTTAGGGTGTAGTGTTGTAGAGAGACCAAAGAGCCCGAAGACTAGAGCCGTGTGGCAAGCTTGTGAGACTTTGGGAGTTTAGGACTCCGGGAGGTTGCTTGCATAGACAGAAAAGGGTTTCCTAGTGCCAAAGCACCGAACGTCGAATTATCATTAAGCATATGCATTGATGTGGAGGGAGATCTGCCATGGGTTTATTAGTGGATGGACTTTCGCCATAGGTTTAGGAGCGTTGGAAGCTTTGGGATTTAGGAGAACTCGGGATGATACGTAAGAGTCAAATCCATGTAGAAGCCACATGGCCCTTGACCAAAAAGTGCCCGAAGAACTGTGGAAGGGCATTTCTTCCAATCCTGAGCTCAGTTTTGAGCATGAGGATAGTGGTTGGAAATCTCTTAATGAGTAGAACGTGATGGAGATCCCAAAAAGAGGATGTGACATGGTTTAGGAAACCAAAATTATGATGCCCCACCCCTAAAAGAGTATTTAGGGGTTGGGTGTGTTACAATTTCCAAGGATGAAAGATGGTCAGAATTGGTTGATGTTCCCACTTGGGGAAGCATTCTTTCCATCAAGTGGATGGTGTAGTGCTACTCCTTGGTAGGTTTTATTTTAGCATATGTTGATGACATCTTGACATGTTCCTAAGGTTGGAGGGGCCTTTGATTTGTGTGATATTATATCTTCCCCCCAAATGTTCCAAGTCTTTAGTTCAATTATTTTCAGAGTATTTGGATAGTGTGGAAGTCATTCTCATGCCTAGTTAGGTGGAATTCAAAGGGAAACGAGGTAGGTTTGGATTTGTCAAGACACCTTATTTGGAGCTAGATTTCTCAGGGTACTTGTATTGCAAAATTGCCATGCTTCTAGGCTCATTGTTTGAGTAAGAAGGGCATTATCTTCTGGCAAGATTTGTTCGATACAATTGTATGTTCCTGCAAAGATTGGTGTACCTTGTCACATGACTATAGCTTACTTCCCCAAGACATACCATTTATTAGAAAACTTATTGGGTTAATCCTCCAATAGGACCATTACAGAATGAATATCATGATGTCGAGACTATATTGGAGGGATTAGCGTTGGAGTTTTGGTCGACCTCTACCACAATGTGATTCACATATGATCTATTTAATTTTGGACCAGTGACATGTGTTAGCTTGTGTTCTCAATGCACGGTGAGTTTCAATGATCTAGAAGATATGTGGGTGCAGAGACTACATAATGTCTAGTCCATTATCCTTTCTTATAGTTTGTAGGTCTTTGCATGGGTTATTACATATCAAGGGATCCCCTCTAAGTCCAGGTTGAAAAATAATGGGATTTCTTGTGGTCTTTTCCTCTTTTACCAACATTACAAGATGGTGAAGCATATCTTATGGGATTGTTAGTTTGCTAAGAGATGTTGGAAATATGTCCAAGATCAATATTTCACTATACTTCAAGGAAGGATTCATTGGTGGGAAACCTTTTGTAATTGTATTTATATTGTTCAATCCTCTTTCATTGGGATTTGGTAGTGCATGTGATCTAGATGGATTTTGGTGGCCTCCCACCTATTCCAACTAGCTCATTTTGGCAATTTTTCAGTTTGGCAATTTTTTTCTAGTTTTCGGGTCCCGAACTTCCGGAGTCGTTTTGAAGCCCTAAACAACGTTTTTAGGGCTCGCCATAGTCAAATTGGGGATTAATTCAAAGTTTGGCGACAACATGTGTAGTCCTCCAATATACCTTTCCAACGGGCTATTGTGTGTCTAAAACGGAGATCGTATGCAAAATTTACGGCCCCGAGAAGTTGATGTGCTAACTTACCCCAATGGGACCCACATGACTTTTGGCGCTTCATCTCCTAGGGTTAGGTTTTTGGAATTCTTGTTTATTGTAAAAAGGATTGGAGAGCCTCATTGTAATCATCTTCTTGCGAATGAGCGCAACCATCGCATCTCGCCTAAAAGATAAGCCACCACCATTCTAGCAAGCTTGTTTCAGTTTGCATTTTACAGTTTCAACATATTTCCTTATTGAATAGAAGCCAATTTTACTGTATCTTTGTTACTGTTTTTTGTGTTTCTGTGTTAAGAATAATAATAATCTATATTCATTTCGTTTTGCTCATAAAATCCGGATCAGTGGTATCAGAGCGGTCTGCTCCTTGTCATTCTTAATACATGTCCCCGACGAGGTCGGGGTACAAAGAATTGGGTCTCGAGCTTGTTTCTCTTGAGGACAAAAGCTCTCACATGCCCAAGCGACCTCTCATGGAGGGATAAAATAAAAATGAAGGGACATGAGATCCTTTCAAAATGTTTCTTGAGGAAGCCCTCACGCAACAAAGGAATGAGATAATGGATAGTTTTGCACAAATCCTTTGGCGGCTACCAACAGGCAATGCATCTTCCCCGAGCGGAGGCACCGCCCCCTTCAAGGTACAAATCAACTTTTTTATTCCTATATTTGAAGGTCGGATAGACACAGATGTTGTAGACAAATGGTTGAATATACTAGAAGGGTATTTTTTTGTGCATAACTTTTCGAACAAAGAAAATATTACTTTTGCGCTCCTCAAAGTCATTCCCCATGTTAAAGATTGGTGGGAGAATTTCTGTGAGCAAAATGAAACAGAGGAACCCTCATTATTCACAGTCGCAGTCACCTGGGAGTCCTTCAGGCATGCTATTAAGGAACAATACTACCCTATTGAAAGTTATGATGACCTGTATACAAAATGGACCACATTGCGGCAGGAAAGAGACCAAGTAGTGCTAGAGTTCACAAATATCTTCCATACCTTGTGCACCAAGATGGGTATCAAATATTCTGAGTGACATCTGGTGCTCAAGTATCATGGTGGTATGCATGGATACATCTAGGCCAAAATGGAGTTTATGCACATCTCATCCTTGGGCGCGGCCTATCAATATGCCGTCAAAATCGAGCAAAAGATTAAACAAAAGATGCAACAATTTGGGCTTGGGAACCCCGCACAACAAAAGCAAGGAAAGGGTAGCCCCAACCCGTAGAACAAAGTACAAAGCAAAGATAGACAACCTTAGGACAACCAGTCTAAGCCGCAAGCAAATAAGGACACCGGAAAGACAAAGAAAGATACCGGGAAGTGGTGCGACTTCCATAAAATCCCCTGGCATAACACTGTTGATTACCGCTCAAAGAAGTCACTGGTGCATGAGGTGAAAGCCTCTAAATCAGATGCGGGGTTCCGACTCTAAGTCAGAACCAAAAAGGGGGAGACAGATCATTGACATGGAACCCAATGCCATCGTTGCTACCACCAAGATCCAGCCTGGTGAACCAGGCGAGCCAGAGGAAGGCGAGCACTTCTTTCATTCACAAATGTGGGTGAAAGGCACCCCGCTGCACTTCATCATTGATAACGGTAACCAGAAGAACCTCATCTCAGTAGAGATCATTAAGTGGCTAGCCCTACCGACAACACCGCACTTGCAACCCTACACCATTGGATGGCTTCGCCAAGGAAGCGATCTCCATGTCAGCCAATAATGACGCTTGTTGTAGGACATCAAGCCCTTCAAAGATGAGGCTTTGTGTGATGTTGCTCCTCTCAAAGTTTGTGATGTTCTTTTGGGCCAACCTTATTTATGGAAACGTCATGTTGTATATGAGTCTGGGCCTCACAATGTTATTATTACTTTGAATAGGAAATTGTACAGGATACCTGAGGCAATCCCACCTAGTGATATTTCCTTGATCTCTACCAAGCAATGTAGGAAGGTCATCTCTTAGATTGGGAAGTTTGTCTTCTTCGTGATTCACTCTCAAAGCGAGCGAAAGATTGCAGCCACATCCAGGGCCTCCACGACCGACTTCTCCACACAGCCGAAGCAAGTGGATAAGGTCATGGAAGAATACAAAGACATCTTCTCCTCACCTACCGGGGTGCCTCTACACTGTTAGGTCAAGCATCCCATCGATCTGACCCTCGACGCACTGCTACCCAACGAGCCAATCTATCATTGCTCTCTGTTAGAGAATGAGGAGATCAAGTGATAGATCGAAGAACTACTTCACAAGGGGCACATATGTCCCATCTCATTGCCTTGTGGGAACCAAATTATGTTGGTGCAGAAGAAAGATGGGACCTGACGAATCTGCATTAATTAACGGGCCCTAAATAAAATTATAGTTAGGAACCGATACCCGATTCCCCGAATCGACGATCTCCTTGATTAGCTCAAGGGGGAAAAATACTTCAGTAAGATTGATCTGAAGCTTGGCTACCACCAGGTCCCAATAGAACAGACAGATGTATGGAAGACAACCTTCAAGTCAAAAGAAGGTCTTTTTGAATGGTTGGTCATGCCTTTTGGTTTGACAAATGCTCCAACAATTTTCATGAGGATGATGGACGATATGTTGTGACCTTTCACCAATGCTTTTGTAGTGGTGTATTTGGATGACATCCTCATATACAACAAGACTTGGGTAGAACACTTGCAACATATTCAACAGGTTCTGCACACCCTGCGACAACAAAAGATATATGCCATCTTGGAAAAATCCTCCTTCGGCATGGACAGGTTCCAGTACCTAGGCCACATTGTTGATCAACATGGTGTGCATATGGATCCAGCCAAGATCCAAATCATATGTGATTGGCCATCCCAAACCACACTCACTGAGCTTCGGAGCTTCTTAGGCCTTGATAATTTCTATCGCAGGTTCGTGTTGGGATTCTCCCATATTGCATGGGCCCTCAGCTAAGTAATTAGGGGTGGTGGTAAGGAAAATTTTTGTGTGGGGTCTATCCCAATAGAAGCATTTGATGATTTGAAGCAACACTTGTGCTCAACCCCAATAATTTCATTACCGGACCTGCAACAACCCTTTGAGATCGAGACATATGCTTCAGACTATGCCGTGGGCACAGTCCTCACTCAGCACGACCACCCCGTGGCCTATCATAGTGAGACACTATCAGATGTCATTCATAAGTACTCTACTTTTGACAAAGAAATGTACTCCATTGTGCAAGCCTACCGCCAGTGGAGGCATTGCATTCTTGGGAAGGAGACAATCATCCACACTGATCATAAGCCATTGCAGTTCATGCAAACATAAGGAAAATTGCAGAATGACCACCATCAGAAGTGGTCCACATACTTGCAACAATTCCACCTCAACATCAAGTATAAAACAAGAAGTACCAACCGAGTCATTGATTGCCTCAGCCGATCTCTAGTTGCGACACTCACCATGGTGCTAAACTCTTGCGGCCACGAGACCTCTAGATGGCCCCACCTCTATGAGACAGACCCTGACTTCGCCACCACCTACCAAATGTCAAGCGCAAACTCAGTTGTCACTAATTTCCATCTTTGGGACCGGTTGTTGTGCCATCTGGGCCATCTTTGTGTTCCATCAAGCGAGCGATCAAAGTTGATCTAGGAAGCCTTTGGTCACTGCTGGACACCAAGCTCACCAAATCCACTGTCTTCCACCCCCAAACAGATGGCCAAACTGAGGTCGTCAATTGGATGATCGTGCATATCCTACACATTTACAATTCCAAGCACCCCCGCACATGGGATGAGAGTCTTCCCTATGTTTAGCATAACTACAATCGAGCATTACATAGCTCAACTGGCCACAACCCCTTTCAGGTGGGGTTGGGATTCCAACCATTGGGTCCCATGGATGTCGCACTACCCCTTGTAGCCATCGCGACCGACTCGTCACCTTCTCCAACTAAAGTTGACAAAGCCACCCAGTTCATTGAGAGGATCCAACACATTCGCCAACATGTTCATGATATTTTACAGAAGTCTAATGCCAAGTACAAACAACGCCATGATCAACACCGGGTGCCACATAATTTTCAAGTGGGAGACAAAGTTTGGTTGCACTTGCAGAAATAACACCTTACAGGGCCCCATCAAAAGCCTCTCCCACTCTGTTATGAACCTTACACCATCACCAAGGCTGTGGGCGACAATGCTTTTGAGCTCAACATTCCCCCTTTCCTTGGCCTACACCCAGTGTTCAACATGGATATCCTTCGACCATATTTCCCACCATTATTGGACACCTAAAAGATAACAAAACAATTGACACCAACAGAGCTCAACCTCGACTGCCTGCAACATGAATCCAATGATCATATTGTGGACACACAGGTCAAGGGAACTCACCAGCAGAGGATCTAGCCTTATCGAGTTGTCAAAGCAAGGGCAATTCCTGCACCAAGGAAAGTGACTCACTCGAGGCCAAATTTAGCAGAAATTTCCTCATCTGATGGGGGAACTCAATGCAATGGAGATCATTTCTTCCTAAGGGGGGAGGATTGATCCAGATGGATGTCAGTGGCCTCCCACCTATTCCAACTGGCTCATTTCGACAATTTTTTTCTAGTATTCGGGTCCCAAACTTTCGAGGCCGTTTTGAGGCCCTAAACAACATTTTAAGGGCTCGCCACAATCATGTTATAAACGAAGCCAAAGTATGACGACAACATGTGTAGTGCTCGGATAGACCTTTCCAACGGGCTATAGTGCGCCTAAAACGAAGATCTATGCAAAAGTTACGACCCTGAGAAGTTGATGTACTAACTTACCTCAAAGGGGCCCACATGACTTTTGGCACTTCATCTCCTAGGGTTAGGTTTTTGGATGTTTAGGGATTTGAAATTCCTATTTATTGTAAAAAGGCTTGGAGAGCTTCATTGTAACCACATTCTTGCGAATGAACGCAACCGTCACATCTCTTCTCAAAGATAAGCCGCCACCATTCTAGCAAGCTTGTTTCAGTCTGCATTTTACAGTTTCAACATATTTCCTTATTGAATAGAAGCCAATTTTACTATATCTTTGTTACTGTTTCTTGTGTTTTTGTGTTAAGAATAATAATAATTTGTATTCATTTCGTTCTGCTCATAAAATATGGATCAACCTGAGAGTTTCTGCTCTATATTCCCTCTGGAAGATCATGTGTAGGTCTATTTTTTAGCATGAGGTCAATTCTTGCTTACTTTTTGTTCCACGTGGCATGCTGAGGTACATCACTAGTTGTTGGCCAATGATTGCTTACTGATAAAAGATGCAAAAGTATTAGATGTAGTGGCTTATTCAAAATTTATTTCTACATTAGTAGTCTTAAAAAAAACAATATAAATTAAAATGTAAAAACCCTTTTGCATTTTTGCTTTGTTTTTTGTAAATACTTTTATGTAAAGATATTATGTATCTATGTGTGCGTGTGTGTAACTGTGTGTGTGCGTGCAAACCCTACCTAAACTCATTACACCCTTAAAAAAGGTTTGCACCTAAAAAAATTCTATCACTCTTGATGCTTGATATATTAGGTTAAGATGGAAATAGGTTAGTAATATATATCACTGGATTATCAATGTTTAGACGTGACCATGAAGTATCGTGGCTTACGAGCTGAGGACTTATTAACCCCTGAATTTGCATGCATGACCCAAATGTGTTATTTCCATTATGCACTCACATGTGGTATACATAGTATGGAAATGATGGAAATGTCCAAGAACTTTCGTTAAAAAGCAAATTTCCTTGGCTATTGTGGCTTGTGCCACAGAAAACGACATAATACATGCATGGTTCATTGGATTTGGTAAAAAATGATCAAGGAGCGTGTCATCTTTGACACAATTCACTTTTATTTGAGGGAGTGTGCTCATGACACAATTATTATGAGATTTTTCTAGAATGTGGACCTATTCCTCATGGAAAACCCTTAAGAGTAACTTTAATCCTATAAGACACTACACCTTATTAAGAATATCTAGAAAATTAAGGGTCGAACTTATGATAATGTGACTCTTGATCTTGGTTTTTGGATCTTGAAGCTACCTACATGCCTCCATGTTTCCTCTTCACATTCCAAGGTTGCCAAGTTTGCACCTTAGATTATATATTTCCCATAGCTTGTTAATGGTTCAAGAGAGGGTTGAATACTTGGAAAGCGTTTTGAACTAGAGAGATCCTTGAGAGGAGAGAATCCCAAGGAGAATGGATTTGGAGCTAACTCATTGTACCAAGGTGTGGAACTCATTGTAAATAATTTCTTATTGAATGGAATCTTCTTCCCCACCCCCACAATGTTTGCTTGTATTGATTTGATGTCGGTTTCATGCATTAGCTTTCATTGAATCATCAAGCAAGCAGATTGAATGGTTTATATCTTGTTTAGTGAGCTAAACCTAGGGTTTTTCATTATAGACTAGGGAAAGCGTTTTTGCTTGTTTTATATGAAATTTTGCTTTGAGCAAGTTGGTTATGCGCATGTTGCTCCTCTTGCTCAACATCAATCTTGGAAGACTCTTCAAGGAGTGCATTACATGTTATTCTATTTATTTCTCTCTCAAAAACCAAATTTAGATTATTTCTTTCTTGTTTGTTGATAGAGTAAAATACATATTTGTGATGTGTTTCACTAGTAATCCAATCTATTAGTGTGGGGTTGCTTAGAACAACATGTACCAAAGTTCCCATCAATGGATTAACTACCTCATTGGGGAAATGCTTCTATCCATTATTTATCTCTTCCATAGATTGGCTTTTAGGGGTTTCTTTAATTTATTTTGCTCTTTTTTTTTTGTTAGTAGACTTTTCCTATCGGAGATCTATGAAAAAACAATGTTATGACCACATTCCCTACTTTTTTTTCCCTTAATTTTTCTCTAGTCATGTTTTGTTTTTTGTTTTTCTTATGCATTCATACTAGTTTCTCGAGAATATTTGCATAATCATGACAAAAAACCCACATAGACTAGCAAGGTTCCTATTATATTAGATTTTGTCTTCATTTGACAAAGTCCTATCAATGATATGAAACATCTTACTCAAGGTCCCATTAAGCCTTTGGCATTCCCATATCCAATTTATGGCACATTAAATCCATTCAATGACCATGAAATCTTAGTTTCTATGCCTTTTATTGTAGAGCTCAATATTCCTTTGGTACTTACACTCTAATCATGGGTATTCCTTCAAAAGTTGCACTCATCACACTCCAATATCTTGTGCAGTCCCTCATGTATCATGCATCACATTCTAGTAGGACACATAGTAACTCCATGTATGCATCTCACAGTCTCTCATGATGTCTTCTAGCGAAAATTATCTCAAATTTCTCTTCTTCTAATTATTTAAATGATTTGATTTCTCTAGAGTTGTGTCTGTGATTTTTAAAGGATTATTATCTAGCATGCATTAAATTTATTAATACTTTTTATACTTTATTTTTGGTTGGGTATGGAACATTATATTGATTCAACATATGCTAACATTAACATTATGGATGGGACAAATGGGATGAACAATACAATTGCATCAATATTAGTCAAGGTTTGCACCTCAAGGGATTTGATCCTTCTTGGTGCTTGATGGATCCAGGGTTAAGATGGATCTAGGTTATTGCAATTGCAAGCAACCACATTAATTTCTATAAATTAGAAAATATGATTACCCCATTCAAATTTATTAAATGTCATTCATGCTTTGAAAATAAAGTAAGTAACTAATAATAAAGTAACAATAATCAGTGATGGAGATAGTGAGTACTAAGAAAGTGATTTGATGAAGATATTGAATAACATATATATCACTTAGTGATCAAACTCGACTTGTCTTCTTTAGCTTTTC
>JASDQU010372857.1:47443-60442 GCA_032191745.1 Picea mariana
TAAGGTCTTTTTGAATGGCTAGTCATGCCCTTTGGTTTGACAAATGCCCCAACAAATTTCATGAAGATGATGGACGATATCTTGCAGCCTTTCACTGATTCTTTTGTGGTGGTGTATCTTAATGAAATCCTCATCTACAACAAGACTTGGGTAGAACACTTGCAACATATTTAGCAGGTTCTGCACACTTTGCGACAACACAAACTATATGCCAACTTGGAGAAATTCTCCTTCGACATGTACAAGGTCCAATACCTAGGCTACATTGTTGATGTGCATGGTGTGCATGTTAATCTAGCCAATATCCAAGTCATATGTGACTGGCCAGCCCCAACCACGCTCACTAAGCTTCAGATCTTCTTAGCCCTTGCCAATTTCTATCACAGGTTCGTGTTGGGATTCTCCCTTATTGCATGGGCCCTCAATCAAATAACCAAGGGTGCTGGTAAGGCCAAATTTGTGTGGGGCCTATCCCAATAGAAATCGTTCGATGATCTAAAGCAACACTTGTGCTCAGCCTCAGTGCTTTCATTACCTGACCTGCATTATCCCTTTGAGATTGAGACAGATGCTTTAGACTATGTTGTGGGCACAGTCCTCACTCAGCACGACCACCCCGTGGCCTATCATAGTGAGACACTATCAGATGTCGTCCATAAGTACCCTACTTACGACAAATAAATGTACTCCATTGTGCAAGCCTGCCGTCGGTGGAGGCATTACATTCTCGAGAAGGATACAATCATCCACACTGATCATAAGTCATTGCAGTTCATGCAGACACAAGGCAAATTGCAGAATGACCGCCATCAGAAGTGGTCCACATATTTGCAATAATTCCACCTCAATATCAAGTATAAAACAATAAGTACCAATCGAGTCACTGATTGCCTCAATCGACCTTTAGTCACGACACTCACCACAATGCTAGACTCCTGCAACCACGAGATCTCCGGATGGACCCACCTATATGAGACAAATCATGACTACACCAACACCTACCTGATGTTGAGCGCAAACACAATTGTCACTAATTTCCATCTTCAGGACTGGTTGTCGTGCTATCTGGGCCATCTCTACGTTCCATTAAGTGAGCAAGCAAAGCTGATTTGGGAAGCCCACTATAGTCGGGTGGCAGGACACTTCGGCGTGGAAAAGGCAGTGGCAGTGCTGCAACAACATTTCTACTATGAAACTTCGACAAGATGTCAACGAATATATTTGGTCATGCACTGCCTGTGCTATTTCCAAATTGTCCACTAAGAAACAAGGCTTGTACACTCCTCTACCTACCTCTGACAGGCCCTGGGAATCCATCTCAATGGACTACATGTCGGGCTTTCCATCCACCAAGTGGGGAAATGACTGTGTTTTTGTGGTTGATCGGTTTTCCAAGATGGTGATTATGGTCGTTTGTAAGAAGAGCATCATAGTGGAGGCCACTGTCAAGATCTTCTTTGAACAAGTGTGGGTACACTTTGGGATCCCACAAACCATTATCTCATATCGGGAAAATCGATTCCTCAACACATTTTGGTTGAGCCTCTGGTCACTACTGGACATCAAGCTCACAAAATCCATTGCCTTCACCCCCAGACGGATGGAAAAACCGAGGTCATTAACCGAATGATCGTGCACATACTTCGCATGTACAATTCCAAGCACTTTCACACCTAGGATGAGATTCTTCCCTATGTTCAACACAGCTACAACAAAGCCATACATGGCTCAACCGACCACAACCCCTTTCATGAGGGGTTGGGATTTCAACCATTGGGTCTCATGGATGTTGCACTACCCCTTGCGACCACCTAGGTAGACTCTTCGCATGCTCCAACTGAAGTTGAAAAATCCACTTGGTTCATTGGGCAGATCCAACACATCCGCCAATAGGTTCAAGATATTTTACAGAAGTCCAATGCCAAGTACAAGCAGTGCCATGATCAACATCGAGTGCCAAACCAGTTTTAGGTGGGAGGCAAAGTTTGGTTTCACTTACAGAAAGAACGCCTTACAAGGCCTCATCAGAAACTTCGTCCACTCTGTTATGGACCTTACACCATCACCAAGGTTGTGGGTGACAATGCTTTTTATCTCAACCTTCCCCCCTTCCTTGGGTTGCACCCAATGTTCAATGTGGACCTCCTTTGGCCTTATTTTCCACCATTATTGGACACCTCAGAGATAAAAGAACAATTGACACCAACATAGCTCAACCCTGATTGCATATAACATGCATCCACTGATCAGATTGTGGACATACAGGTCAAGGGAACTAGCCAGCAGAGGATCCACTTTTATCGGGTTGTCAAAACACAACAACTCCTGCACCAAGGTAAGTGGTTCACCCGGGGCCAAATTCAACAAAAATTTCCTCATCTGATGGGGGCATTCAATGCAATGGAGACCATTTCTTTCTAAGGGGGGAGGATTGATCTAGGAGGATCTCAATGGCCACCCACCTTTTCCAATTGGTTCAAAACAATTTTTTTGGCAACTTACTATTTTTAGCATTTTTTCGGGTCCCAAACTTTCGGGGCCATTTTGAGGGCTTAAACGACGTTTTTTCATGATCGGGCACCTCAATCTGAAACAAAGGCTTTGATTGAGCCACTTGAATGAAGCTCCTCATCAATAGAGCTATTGTGCGCCCTAAATTGAGATTGTATGCAAAAGTTATGACCCCAGGGAGTTGATGTACTAACTTACCCCAACGGGGCCCACATAAATTTTGGCGCTTCATCTCCTAGGGTTAGGTTTTTGGATGTCTAGGGTTTTGACATTCATGTTTATTGTAAAAAATCCTTCAGATCCTCATTGTACTCATCTTCTTGTGAATGAGCGTAGCCATCACATCTCTTCTCAGAGATAAGATGCCACCATTCTAGAAAGCTTGTTTTCAGTTTGCATTTTACAGTTTTTAACATATTTCTTATTTAATAGAAGTCAAGTTTTATTGTATCTCTATTAGTGTTCACAATGTCTCTATGTTAATATTATAAATCTGTGGTTTCATTTCGTTCTTTTCATAAATCTGGATCATCATGGTGTCGGTGGGACTGTTCTATGGCATTATTGGGTGGAAGGGGGTCCGCCTTGGTTCTGCCTTTTTGTTTACAAGAAAGTAGAGAGACCATTGGAAAAATTGAGGAGACCGGTTAGAAATTGGGGGAATTGCCACTGTTACAGTCATGAAATTAAAGGGGAGAAGGAAGAAAAGGGTGTTCTTATTGGTTTGATACAGGAAGGCATAATGAGTTGGGGGCACAAGCACAATAAATCTTTCATAAATCACATTGAATTACACATTAGCTAACAAGTGTTCTCAAAAGACATAATTTCAACTTGTATGCATAGGGACCAAGCAACAATTAATCAATAAAAATATGGAGGGCAAGTATTTGAATTCCATGAGAAAGAGGGATTACCATCATTCTAATTTCATATACTAATTAAAAATGTAGCAGCCGATCACACACATAATCCCAACAAATTCAGTTCTTGGGTCCTTCCAATCAGGTTGTCAATGAAAATTAGACTGATGTATAGTTCAAAATTTTTCCATGGCAATGTTGAACTCCGGTTGATGAAGAAACAAACTTATTTCATGCTACAAATATATAAATATTATTTTACAAATAACAATATACAACCATACCATTTTTATTCACCATAATGTATCTCCATGAAATGATTCATGGTCAAAGCTTAGCAACACAAACTATTATTTCACAATGGCAAGGATTCTAGAAATTTTATTTCATCCAGATTTTATGACATAACATCAATACCTAGATTGAAGATACTTGTGAAGGAGTGTTGAGAGTGATGCTAAGATATTTTGAATTGTATAACGTAGAAATGATTCTTGCATATATGATAGATTATATTTATAATACTCTATTGTAAAATTTGATTGGTGAATGATCACTGGCATGGATTGCATATTTGAATTATTGAATTGATGTTTAAGATTCATTTGATTATGATCCAATGGCTAGGAAATTATCATGGGTAATCATTGTGCTTTTGAAATGTTTAATGGTATGAAATTGTTGTTCTCAGGGAAATATGAAAGTACCAGAAGAGCACCGAGCTTCTCATAAGAAAGTTTCCCTTCCAGAGGCTTGTAAGAGAGATTGCATAAGATTTCAAGACATATCTGAGATTCCAGTTGTTAACGGTGGAAGCATCGCAAGAAGCAACAAAGAAATATATTGTTGGGCTCTTTGAGGAAACCAATCTGTGCGCCATACATGCCAAGAGGGTCACCATCATGCCCAAAGACATCCAACTCGCTTGTCACATCTATGGAGAGAGGGCATGCTCATATATAATATACATACCACTATAAATGTCAATGGTGTGGTTTCACAACACCATCTCATGTTCCTTATAATTTTTTCTCCCTCCCTTGCTTCTGGTTTTTTAATATAGTATCTAAAATCTTCGATCTTCCACTTCTAGAAAAAAAGAAAAGTTCCTACGTTGTCCTAAAAATGATTGCAAAGAAATCCTCATCCCAATATATCAGGGACAAGTTTCGATCCAAGGACCTGTGAGTTATGGGACTACTAGGCTTTCTAACTCCACTGATTAATTTTGTTTAAGTCAAATTAGGGTTAGATGTTTCTTAAGTGCTCCGTGTAGAAATTTCAGATCCCAACCCGGTTTCAAGTCTCAACGAGACACATAGTTTATTTCCCAACTCACATTTCAAATTTACACTACACATTAGTTTCTAGAAAATTAAATGATCATGAACAGAAAACACATGAAGTTTGCTACAACAAAATACTCAGAAATAAACACACCTAGAAAATTTAACTCAGAGATTTTTGGTCTAACTTTGACCCTGGAAAATCCCACAAGGGGAAAACCAGTGAGAGAGGGGTTTTTTATTATTTGTAGAGCTCTGAGAAAGAGTTTCTTACAACAATCTTCTTCAAAAATTAATACACAGACTTATCTCAATTTCTATGCCTACACATAGCCTCAAAATGTATGCTAAACAACTCATCGATTTCTGTGCAAAGAAATCCATACTGTGTATGATGATCATTTCATTTATTGTGGTACGACCGTCTAAAAAATCATGCATGTTTGTTGTTGTTGATTTCCAAAAATTAATGGCAGCAAGGTTCCTCGATTTATGTGCCAAACACACCCAGAAAACGTGCAGCTAGCCTCCTCTATTTTTGTGGCAACTTTTTGTTGTACGACCTACTCAGAATTTGTACAGTATGACCCAGTACTCACTGTACTTTCTCCTTCAAATTTTGTACTGTTACTCCACTTTCTATTACTCTGTTACTTTGCTGAAACATGTTGTAACTCTGCTACAACACTTGTTGTAACTATGATGCAACACGCCCTGTTCTTTCTCATCTCGACTCTCTCTTGCTTTCTCTCTCCAAATCGCATGAAGAAGAATACCAAGTGAATGGGGCGCCCTTTCCCTAATTCAACCTCATGAGGGAAGGTGAAGAGACAACTAATCTAATGGCGAAGGATCGATTAGATGGATGGTTGAGATGAACTGACTTTTCACTCACCCATTTCATTTCACTTTCATAAAGTCTCATTTAATTTCATATCTCATGAAATTAATGCACTAGGGACCACATTGGACACTTTCTCACCCCTAGGTGCCTAAGTGATGAGAAACACTTGTCCTTGGTACTTTATTAATTTAATTCAACACTTTGTCTTACCGAGGAAAGTGTTCCTCACCACCCCAAGCTTATCTCTGAAAGGCTCAAACTTCCCTCTCCCCAAAGCTTTTGTGAGGATGTTTGCCACCTTATCAGATGTGGAGATATACTGTATCTCAACTGCTCCTCTCTGAACATAATCCTGAATGAAGTGACATCTAATATTGATGTGCTTAGACCTAGAATGAAAAACTCGATTCTCAGAGAGTTTGATGCAACTCTGATTGTCACAGTAGATCACCGTGGGCCTCATCTGCACACCAAATATCCCAACCAATAACTTGTGAAGCCAAATGGCCTCACAACTGTCCTGATTGGCTGCCATATACTTAGCTTCTGCAGAAATCAAAGCCACCAACTTTTGCTTCTGACTGAACCAAGACACCACTACTGAGCCCAATCCAAAGCAACAACCTAAGGTACTCTTCCTATCACTGGAAAATCCTATCCAATCTGAATCAGTGTAGCCAATCAATATAACTCCATCCCCTCTCTCATAGTTCAATCCATAATCCACCGTACCCATAAGGTACCTGAGCACATGTTTTTCTGCCACCCAGTGTACTCTCCGAGGCTCCACCATGAACTGAGTAAGTGAGTTTACAAAAAAACATATATCTAGTCTGGTGTTGACCAGATACATCAACGAACCAATCAACTAACGATATGACATGGGATCAACGAACTCTTACTTCGAAGAATGAAGCTTCTTCCATTTGGTTATCATAGGAGTGGACATGGGCCTACAATCCTCCATCCATAATCTCCTTAGAATATCAACACCATATTTTCCCTGTCCCAAAAAGATGTGTCCAGGCTCCTGACAAACCTCCAATCTCGAACTCTGAAGCAAGGCTCTCCTTGCAACCAACTATGAGTCTCTCATCCCCTATAATGAAGAGATAATCCACATATAACACAAGAATGAGAGGATCCTCTCCAACCACAATGTAATATAATTTGGGATCTGCCTCACTCTTCTCGAAACCCATCTGCTGCAAGTATGTATATATCTTGGAATACCAAGCTCTAGGAGCTTGCTTCATCCCATACAACTCCTTCTTCAGTTTGCACACATGAGAATCTCTCCCATGCACCTCAAATCCCCGAGGCGTCTCAATGTACACCTCCTCCTCTGTGAGACCATTCAGAAATGCAGTCTTCACATCCATATGATGGATCTTCCAACCCATCTCTGCTGCAATGGAGATCATTGCCCTGATTGAGGTATATATGGAAACTAGAGTGAAGGTCTCATCATAGTCAACTACCTCTACCTATGAGAACTCCTGAGCCACAAATCGTGCTTTGAACTTCTCAATGCTACCATCAACAACATAATTGATCTTGTAGAGCCACATGGAAGTCACCACTGACTTCCCCTCAGGTCTCGGAACCACCTCCCAAACATCATTCTTCATGATAGAACTATACTCTTCCATCATGCCATCCTTCCAGATCTGTTGACCTGTTACCTTCTTAAAAGTGGAAGGCTCAGACCCTCTGATGCTTCTCACCATCGCAAGATAGCTGAAAAACCTCTCGGGAGGTTTACTCTCCCTCACAACCTGCTTGGGATTCCCCACTAAACCTTGTGCTTCCTTCAAAGTGTCTTGAAGCCACTTGGGCTTCCTCTTCTCTAAAGTAACACCATGTGGAGGGGACTCCTCCTCCTCAATCCCACCACCTGAAGACTGTGTACCTGAAGATGATCCTGAGGTAGTCTACGAACCAACAACATGAGGACCAATAACCTGTGACCCTGTCGCCTATGGAATAGTAGTCCCTGAAACAGGTCGTCCTGAACTCTATGTCACTATGCTCTGTGAAGGACTCACCCGAGTTTGAGGCGCCGACTTCTCCCTCTGCTCCATATCTCGTGACCTCTGGAAGGCTATATTCTCCTCAAATCTCACATCCCGTCGCACAATTGTCTTTCTCAAAGAGGGTATGTATATGCAGAAAGCCTTCGAGGTCTCGCTATACCCAAGAAAGATGCCCTTCTCTACTGTGGGATCTAGCTTTGTCCTCTTCTCTGAAGGGACATGTGAATAAGGCACCCAAAGATCCTAAAGTGCCCCACCTCAGGATTATTCTGAGAGAAAGCCTCCTCGGGAGTCTTATTCCCCAAGACTCTACGTGGACTTCAATTATGTAGATAAACCGCAGTGTTGCAAGCCTCAGCCCAAAGAAAAAGTGGTAACCCCTGATCATGTAACATGGCTCTCGTAGCCCCAATAATAGCCCTGTTCTTCCTCTCAACAACCCCATTCTGATGTGGGTCATAAGGAACTGTCACTTCTCTCTTAATACCCTCTCTAACACAAAAGTCATTGAACTCATTAGAGGTATACTCACCCCCATTATCATATATCAACACTTTGATCTTCTTCCCAGTTTGGTTCTCCACAAGAGATTTGAACTCTTGGAACTGTTGAATAACCTGTCCTTTGGTCGTCATGAAGAAAATCCAAGACTTTCAAGAGAAGTCATCAATGAAAGTGACATAACACAAAAAAACCAGTCAAAGAGGTAGAAGACATAGGGCCACATACATCAATATGAATTAGATCAAGAATACCTGCTACTATGTTGTTACTGCTTGAAAAATAAATCTTGGCGTACTTCAAAAGAGCACACCCCTTGCACACCTCCTGGTGCTCTATAATGAACTCTGACACTCCAGTCACAATCTATCTCAAGATCCTCAAAGCCCCATGGTGCAAATGGGCCATCCTCCTATGCCATAAATCACAAAGGTCATTGTTACTGGTACTATGCATCACTACTATAGCAGGATGAAACATGAGCTTGTACAACTTCTCATGCCGGATCCCAATCACTTTGGACAAAGTGATACTGGATCCCTTAGGATACAAGAGAACATTCCCATCACAGAACAATACCTCATATCCCTTATCCTCAATAGTGGAAACTGACACCAAGTTCTTCTTCAAGCCTAGAACATATATGACATCCCTCAACAACATGGGAGGTAGAGACTCCCTCTGAAATGATATTGTCCCACTACCAAATGCCTTGACCACTGAATCATCTCCAAGCACCACCTCAATATCTCCAATCTATGTAAGATCAATGAAGTACTCACGAACACTTGTCATATGGCGGGAGGCACCACTATCAATGTACAAAATATTGGTAGATGATACTCTAGAGGAAAGTCACACCAACAATGAATACTCCTTCTCGAACCTGTGGGAAAACTCCTCCACATCAGTTGAAGCTGCAACCTACTTCTTCTTCTTGTTAGGACACTGTCCAACATAGTGTCCAAAATTGTGACATGCAAAGCACTTGAATTTTCTCATGCATGTCTTTCCTTCACCTTTCTCCTTGTTCCCTCCCTTGGAACCTTTCTTGGACTTGTTCTTGTCTTTCGCTGCAAGTGCCACATTCTGCTCTTCATTACCTGTATATGAACTCCCATGCACATAGCCTCTCCGAGTTTCCCCCTGAATGAAGCCATCCTAAAGACGGTCCCACTTGGGACCTGTGAGTTATGGGACTACCAGGATTTCTAACTCCACTCATTAATGTTTCTCAAGTTAAATTAGGGTCAGACGTTTCTTCAAGTGCTTCGTAGCCACAACGAATTCATAGAGTAATTCCATTGTTTGATTGCTTATTTGTTTGAGGCGTGAGATTTTCATCGGTTCGAGGCCTGGGATTTTCATCGATTGTTCTAGGACTGGATTTTTATTGATGACGCAGATTTACAAATACAATATTATACTTATTTATTGATGGGGACTGTTTATTTTTTTAACAAGTCCTAGTAAGTTTTCATAATTTAAAATTTAAGGGGGAGGGAAGTGCATTACACTTTTATTTACTCTCTTGAAATCTAATTAATTTACTCTTTTATTTTTTTTTACGTGTAAGAATAACAGAATTTCAAATCCTTTTCCCATGTTTCAATGTAGACGTGGAATTCACACCCCTAAAAAAAATGATTGCCAAGAAGATTCATCTAAATATATATCAGAGCCAGGTTTCAATCCTCGTACCTATGGGTTATGGGCCCACCATGCTTCCGCTGCACCACTTTGATGGGCCATGTAATGTTACTCCACTGGCTTTTTGGCTTAAGTCAAATTAGGGTATAAAATTTCTTTAAGTGCTACGCAACCGGAATGAATTCTCACGCTAATTTCATTTTGAGTATGTTTTTTTTGTTGACGGCCTAGGATTTTCATCGGTTGTTCTACCACTGGAGTTTTATTGCCCGGGCAGACTTGAAATGCAATGTTATTCTTATATATTCATTGTTGGAGAGTGATTTCATTTCTTATTTATTTTTAAAATCAGGGAGTGATAATTCAGTAGGAAACATGCTTCTAGTAACAACTCTCCTAGTATTTACATCTTAAATTTTTTGTTTGTAAAAACAAAAAGAGTAATTCTGATATTCAGAACAAGTATATTGGGGCTTTCTTGCCTTTTTATGCGAGTGATTATGGTATAATTTCTTGGTTTTTGAGACTTCTTTTAACACCGTAACCAATTGAGTTTTGGGGTTTTTATAAAAAATAAATGTAATTATTATTCACTTAAACATTTTTCATGGGTTATTTAAATTTTTTTTTAAGAGAATGACATGTCACGTGTGTATTTAAATTTAAAAAAAAAATAAGTAAATGTTCTTTGAATTTATAATTTTTTGGGAAAATTTTTAGTGGAGAATGTTTAAATATATATATGCATATCTTGTGTATTTTATAGATGATGGTATTTAGTATAAATTTGTTGGTGCTCATTACAGTTTTTAATTTGGTAAATACATTAAGTGAGGGTTATACATTGTTAAGGACATTAAGGGAAAGAAACATACTTAAGAGAGTTTGCTTGAATCATTTGTGGAACTTCTTGCATGAATATTAAATTATTGGACTATACAAGTTGGTTAATTAAATTTTGTTTTCATATTCATTTATCAAAATGAACAATATTTAATAAATAAGAAATTAAACAAGTTTACGTATAAATATATATTACATAAAATTGGGAAACAAAATTAATAACATATTTTCCCACACAAAAGTAATACTACAAATTATATTTTTCAAACAAATTAAATTTTCATTATACATGCAATATTATTATTTTTATATAAAATTTAGAATTTGTATAAAAAATATAGATATTAAATGTTTTTGCATTTATTTTTTTATTGTGAGATTTTTAATTTTAGATTTGTAATTAATTTGTCTTCATTTCCTCTAATGGGATTGGTTTAATGATTGTTCATAGTCATGTTGGAATATGGATATTTTCTTATTAAAGTTTGATCTATTTCAAGGATATGAATTTTAAAAGAACTATACTAAGTATACTCTAATTTTGCTAGAATAATCACTTTTCAAACTTAACATTGAAGTTAAAGAAAATTCATTCTATGTTATTAATTCTAAGTCAAAGAAAAATTGAATATTCTCAATTTATTATCGTCATCCTAATTGCCATCGACTTAATACTACCTATTTCATGGAAAAAAGTAGTTGTTCCAAGTGTAATATGTTTCTATTGTTTAGAGGAATCATGATGAGCACCATATCCAACTCCAAGGCCAATTTTGGGAGGGGCTTCCCCCAAGGTTTTCGTCTTCCCCTTCCAAGTTTTTCTTCCATTTGATACTTGGGGATAGTTGATGTAAAATGTATCTTGTAATAAACATTGAATCAATGCAAAGCATTCGAAAAAAATAGAAGATTTGGCTACGAAAGCGAAGTTTGTGGCTATAGAAGTGGATGATGAGGTAAGGATATTTATAAAGGTTCGTGCCCACTTTGGGCTTCTTCCATGATTGCTTTTGCATTACATCAAGTCCTTTTGGCAATTTGATGATTCTTTTTCCCTTGTTTGTGTTGGATCTTGTTGGTTGGTCACCGTGGTTTCTTCCATATAGTCATGTTTGACCGAGCCTATGGAGTCTATGGGATTGACCACAAGAGACTAGGAGTTGTGAGCAAAACCAAGTATCATATTGTAGTGCATATACAAATCCTTTGAGAGTTTATATATTCTTCTGTTATGGGCTTCAATTTTCATTTCCAGAATTCCATTTTGTCCTAATAGAGCCTCCATCTGCATGTCCAAGCTTTGGTTCAAATGCATCGTTACGTTTTGGAGGGATTCCAATCAACCAGAGAGAGACCTTATGACCCTTCGTAATTCCAATACTCCACAATTTGCACACCTACCATAGTGGATGGGATCATCCATGAGCATGTCGATTTGGAGGAGGACCTGTAGTAACTCAAGATTTATGATCCCTCTACCACTGATATGTACATAGCAGAAACAACTACCTTGACCACTATTGACCAGACCACAAAACGATTACAACGAAACTTGCCTATGAGAGGCCAAACCATATGTCATCTGGACTAAACATATTTGATATTAGTTTGAGAAAATCCCCAATCGTGCACATATATTGTCCCACCTGCATTAACATTCTCAATAGGGGGTACTCGTTGTTATGGGAAGCAACGAGGGAGTTTTAATTAGCCTCCCCTTCGCTTCATTGTTGATGAAGGTGGAAAATTTCATTCCCATGCAATAATCTAAAATATGATGCCCTGGGCTGGCTCTTTTTAGATATTTTCATGTGGAGTTTTGGCACAGGGAAAATCTGAGGATGACCCTCTTCTTGAGTCCTGGGTAGCTGCTCAGGGCACGGTTCTTCATGGTGTTGGCAGGACTGTTCTGTGGCATTATTGGGTGGAAAGGTGTCTGCCTTGGTTCTGTCTTGTTGGTTATAAGAAAGCGGAGAGACCCTTGGAGAAATTGATGAGATTGGTTGGGAATTGGGGAAATTTCCACTGTTGTGGGAACAAATTTGCGAGGGAGAAGGCATAACATCCCTTTAACACCTCAATTTTAACCATTATGAACTAGAATGTAGTATGTAATTATAACTTAGGTCGAGGAGCCGGTAAAGTTGGAAATGGGGCATAGTGCCTAGAAATGTAATACATCTATATATATTAATAAAATATATCGCTATCTGCCAGACAGACAAGGACAAAAGAGATAGGGGGTTGTGATTCCACGAGAGAGGGGGATTAAGGGGATACACATTTTTATTATATTTTATTTACTCATAATTGATTTTATGGAGAAAAGGGGTTACATGAGCTTCTTGGGAGGAAGGCCATGCGGTTCTTGTTTCATGTAATTATATAAACCATGTCCATGAGTTGTTTGGGGGTTGCTCTTGTTTAATCATTTCAATTTAGAATTCCCCATTTAACTCTTAGTG
>JASDQU010372857.1:83762-95179 GCA_032191745.1 Picea mariana
TTTCATGGTGTGTTTATTTCTGAGTATTTTGCTATAGCAAACTTCATGTGTTTTATGTTCATGAGCATTTAATTTTCTGCTAACTAATTTGCAGCCTAAATTTGTAATGTGGGTTGGGAATTAAAATATGTGTCTCATTGAGACTTGAAACCGGGTTGGGGTCTGAAATTTCTACAGGAGGCATTATCTCAGCTTCATTTCTTCAATTGTGATCACCACTACCTACACTTATTTAGGTGTCTAGTTTACAGACCCACTTTTAATTTGAGATCAGCATCCTATTAACAACTATGTAAGGGTAATGCCTCCCTCACAGTACTTGAGCACTAGTGTTTCAATATCCATGTTTAAGACATTCTATCTAAGATGTATCACTATGACACAATCAATAAACTCACTGCCATTTATGGCTCATAGCTTTGGTGGGGCAACCTTAAGCCCACCTATTGGGCCTATGTTGAGGGGTTCCATACCATTATGTTGTTATTGTAATGCCATCTTCTTACATACATGTATTCATTTCCCTAGTCAACGTTAAGGGGGAATAGGTTGTAATATTGTCTGGAAACCACATTTGTTGATGTACTTAATGTCATTATGATAGAAAATTATTGCATTTAAAGCCATCGTTTGTGCGGCATATTTATACATGTAATGGAGCATCATGAGACTGATTGGGATCCTTTAGCAGAACATTTATTTGTCTAGAAGCCATATTTGTTGATCTACTTAATGCCATTATGATGGCAGGTGTAACATTTGAAACTGTCCTTTGTGGGGCATTTGTGTACATGTAATAGGGCACCATAAGGCTTATTAGGATCATTTAGTGGACCAATTATGTGACTCCTTATTACGTAATATATGAGGCCAAGTAAATTTCTAGGTGAGATTTTTATTATCCTACATTTATTATGTAAAGTAATTTTCTTGCTATTGAGCCTTATATATGGAGGAAGCCATTAGGTCATTATCCATCTATTGGTGTCGGTCATCCATCTAAGGTGGTTCTTTGTAGGTTCTTTGCAAGGTGGCTAAATGTTGGGTTTAAGATTTGGCAGCAAATACACTCAAACATATATCAAGCAAGGGACACTAGGCGTTTATACTCGAGAAAACCCCCAAGGGGAAACTCTATTCAATCATTCCATTCTCGAGTGTGTTTCTATTATACAAAAGGTCCCTTTATATAGCTTTATGTGACCATAACAAATATGTCATAATAAGATATTCAATTCAACTATTTCCATAACTATCTCCAATAATATTTTCACGAATCACTCAACTTGATTTTAAGAAATCCTCGTCCTAACTTCTCTCCTTGTCCTCATTCTTAGTTTTGTATGTAGACATTTAAGCTTAGTCTACTACATTACATTTATGCAACCACATATTTTAGACATTTTCTTTTACAAGTTATTCCTTCACTCAATGTGCAGTCATGTCCAATGTAGTTGTTCAATGTAGATCCTCATCGACAATTGGTCTTTGCAAAGCTCCATGTTTGAGGTGTCTTGGATGCTTCTTTGTAATAGGGTTTGGTGATTAATAAAGTGATCATTAAAAGTGAATGTTTACCCTACAACGCACACATTGTAGAGGGTTTACCACTATAAATCCTAGAGCTTTTGTCTCTTGTGTTTTTTCTTTGATTTCCTTATGTGAATGGTGCTTTCTCATAGGCGAATAGACGGTTAATAATATTTTTCTCCCTTTATTTAATAAGGTATGAGCACTTTCTAACATGGTATCAAAGGTATGTTTTTTAACATGATATCAAAGGTTTTTCTAGGATGGTAGCAAAGCTATTGATCCAGTCTCATTAGCTTAATCTTTCGCAATGCCACATCTTTGTTGTGGAGTCTTTTGTGTCTTTTCAAGCTTTGAAAGCATCCATGGGAGGTTCTTTACTTAAAATAGGTTCATCTCATAAAGCTTCGGCAAAGCTTCAAGGGGCACTATTTTTATACAAAGCTTCAAGGATCTTGGCCTCTTTGTGTTGCATTAGCTCTCTACAGTCAATGTTTGCCCTTTCTTTTGCTTTATACGTTGTATCTTGTACTATAAAAATTGCGTTAGATCTAGCAAGGACTAAAGAACCATTGTAAGTAGATCATTCCCCAGTGCATTGTCTAGCTTGAATTTGGGCCTGACGCCCTTCATCTCCAAACCATTTTTTGGCTCAGCTCCCTTTTACACAGTCTCTAATCCTTTTTTAACACAATTGCAAATAGTATGAAGTATCCTTATCTGGCCCTTTGCTCCTCCATTTAGATTGCCTCTTTATGTTTGCTAGGTTGGAAATGAAGTTAGGATCTGCAAGCTTCATCACTTTTAAAATCAATAGATATCGCCATTGTTCATCTCCCACCTCACAACTTACCTTCTCACCAGAGAAGGGGGGAATTAGCTATTACACGAACCAAAGAAACCTTAGGTAGGATTACGATACCGAAAACATGATCTCCATAAACGCTAAACGATTTATTATTGAAAGGTACTCTATTATAATAAGGATCCTCACACTTATAAGGAGCTTGAGAGACCAAAACCCTAAAAGATGAAAACCTTAATCTTTTGACCTAAAGTCACTAAGGTAACTTTATTACATGGGTAAGCATTATATCTCTAATACCACCCCATAAGGTGTACAGTGCTGAAAAAGAACAAAGTGAAATCAAATACATATACTGAATGTAAAACACATAAACCAAACACTAAACATCAGTAACATATTTTAGAAGCTTCTTTGAACATAGTTCCCGAACCAATTTGAGCTCCATCAAGCTACATCATAACCCTTGTAACAGTGTAGTTGCTGAGATGAATTCACGAGTTCCCAGATTCCACCTCCTCAAACTCTTGAATCACCCGAAGTCAATTACTAGACAGCAATCAACATGCAAGTCACGTAACCTCACTAGTAGACTGCAATCTACATGCATGTCTCTCCAACTAATTAAGGATCTTTCCCTAGATCTACAAATTCCGAACTAACTGGGCAACAATCCATTTTGAGCTATCAATTGATCCCTTCCTCTCTTCAAAGCACGAGCTTCCTAAAATGCATAAAATCCCTTTTCTTCAGTAGATTCTTCACCATTGTCAACATCAGGTTGATCTTCAATCATGGCTACACTCGCTATGTTGTCTATCTTTGACCTTTCCCTTAAGAAAGTCATTGGCTCGTTGTCTACAATTCCAAGTTGTATGACCCAACATATTGCAATAGTGGCATTCTATTTCTTCTTTGTCTTTTGCTAATCAATTGCGGTTGCTTCTTGCATGGAATGCAAGTTCCAATTCGCTATCACCTTCAGTGGTTCTCTTTTCTTCTGCTCGCAATGTTGCAATCATTTCATCCAAACTTTGTGAAGGTCGTTGACTCATGGAAAAGATAGCACTATTGTGTCTAGGCGGAAAATTGTTCAAGAGAATAGTCATGGCATCCTCCTCATCAACTACTGCCTTGACTTCCGCAATTTGTCTGATAATAGACCTTAGATGGTTGACGTGACTTGACATGGTGGCTTTAGCTGGCATCTTAAAGCTGAATAACTGTAATTTCAGGGAAAATTTTGCATTCGCTACTTGTGCCTCAAATAATTTGTTGACATTTTCGCAAATCTCCTTGGATGATTTGTCTAGATCTACGTGATGTAGCTCTGAATCTGAGAGGGCAAGACCAATAATAGATTTTTCCGTATCATCTCTGCTCTTGCATTCTATCAACTTGTTTAGATCTGTAGGTGTTTCCTCGGTTCCTTTGACAATTCCCCAAAGCTATTTATTCATTAATTGCATCTGGATCTTCACTTTCCATGTATCGAAATTGAAACCAAAGTACTTCTCAAACAACATCCCCATGATTGGCCGGATATGATCTTTTTCATTGCTAAAAACTAATTACCACTAGAATGTAATGATCCCAAGCCATTATGCCAGGATCATCACGGTTTCGGTGTCCTTTAAAACTTTTTCTGGTTGTGGTATTTCGTCAAACACTTTCCTGACCTACTTGTTTAGATGTGTTTACTTGCAGGATGGCCTCTTGATTTCGGCCTTAGGGTTTACTGATGTGTTATATATGTGTTGCAGCAATAAACAAGAAGATATAACCATGGAACATACCTCAACCATACGCAATATGATAGACAAGCCAAAACATCTCAAAACTGCTATTATTCATGAAATAGAGAAACCTGCTACAATGAAGATGTCGATCTGGAATGCTCAACAGATGGCCAAGAAGATAGATAATAAAGCTGCTACAAAATGCTCCAATACAAGACTACAATAAGCCTCCAAAGGCTGGATATAAAATGAACATTGAATACAAGTAGATCTGTAAGAATGCTAAACCCCCTAGCAGGAAGGTGCCACGCTCTGCTGGATAGCTGAAGCTCCTCAACAATTCGGCCCTGCTGCCAAAAGTGTCCAATCACGCCACGAAATATGCCAACCGATAGATCAGGCAACTGTAAGGACAACCCAAGTGCCCAAATCTCCAAAGTCACTCTCAAACCCTGTGGATCTAAACTCCTCAATTGAATGGTGCGCCCCCTGGATGCCTAAAACCCTAGATAATTCGGCCTGGGTGAATGAGGTCTCCAAACCTCATGAAACTCTCCAAAATGATAGATCGGGCAATCACAAACCCCTGGAAGAAGTTTCAAGGTCAGATATAAGGTATAGCCTCCTAGATCTGCAAATCATTGAATCACCAAATCGTCCTCTCTCTCCCAAAGCCGTCCCAACCTGTAGATGATGATCTAATCGTGGTAACTCCTCAAGAATGGACTAGATCTGATGTCCAAATCCCTGCAATGAATACTTAGGTGATAGAATCTCCAAAAGCCCTGCCTATCATCTGCAATGAATCTCTCTCCAAGAATGATGCACCCCCTTTGCTGGAAACCCCCAACTGGTGCACCCTCTCTCTATCTGCACAAGTAACTGATGTGGAATCCTCCTGCAACTAAGTAGATTTGGAACTAGAATGGTGTGGGAGCGTATTGCATCTCCGAGACTAAGCTTGGGACAAGCTAGGTGGAATCTTTCACCACCGAATCGTCCTCTAGGGTTTGTTAAGTCAAAACCCTCAAAACCCCCAATGCTAGGCTTACTAGCTAGAAGCCAGATATGAAAATTTGATCATACATGAATAAATGAGTAGAGGCCCTTGCCTTTCCTTTATACTTTTTGGCTCACCTTGTCCCTCCAAAGTGACTTTCAATTTATTAATCACTTTAATTAATTAATTAACCTTTTTACCTCTGAAAAGCTCCTTATCTCTCCTTGTGGCTTCCCTGGCCACTGAAAGTCACTTCTCACCATCCCATCCTGTAGTGTTGCTTCTCCCGATTCCAATGAGCTATTACACTGAGAGGTTCCTCCAAGTAATTTGCCCAAAATGACCTCTTCAATGAATTCAATTGACTTATGGCTCAAAATAGTCAAAATCATGGAAATCGTCAGAATGCAACAGAACCAAAGCCAACCTGTGCGGAATGGCCCATAATGATGGAATATGATGAGAAATGCAAGTTGGAACCCACAATGCCTCTCAATAACCCCTGTACTCGCTATAACATCCATCTAGCTACTATGGTCATCATAAACCTCTGCACTGTGATGATGTCCCAAAGTGGGGACATTATAGTCCTCCCTGCTAGAAAATTGCTTGTCCTCAAGCAATAACCAAATCCACTCAAATAAAATACCAGGATCCCATGTCGACCTGTGGGATACACAGTAGAACCCATCCAAGGATGAACACTCATACACTCTGCCCCCCGGGTTCCATGTCAAGTCATGAACTGCTAGCCCCTGGGAAGTATAACCCTGAAATATACCAACTCTGGGAGTCTCCTACATATGACACGTGGCCTCATCTCGAAATGAATCCATCCTCCAAGTCTCTACCAAGATCCATACGGCCTCCAGCAGCTACTCATGCTGATGCCCGAATGAGGTGCTGCAAGACCTCCGTGAGACACCTGCAAGCAATGTGCTCCTCTCAACACTGAAGCTCAATGGAAAGTTAGAATAACTTTCCCCTGCAATGGTCCACTCTCCCCTGTCAGTCAATGAAATGCTCAATCCTGCAATCCCTGGGTCCTGTTGACCACCTATTCAACTAGGGGGTCAACTCAATGTGCCATGAAGATATGCATCATTAGATGCAAATATGTTGAAGACAGTTTGGTTCTACTGGGCAATTTATGCCTCCAGCACAAAATTTTGTAAATGGAATTTCCGCAACCCTGCGTGGGTTAATAATGTAATAGGTCTGCATGGATCATAGTTAGGTCAGGTACCTTGGGATGTTTTCATTGGGAGAGTTCTTTTCACCAAGGGTTTTTTATCCTCAGGTTGTCAATTGGGCTTTTCAGCCTAGTTGATTTCCCTTGAGTTTTTCCCTCACACTTGCAATAATTCCTCCAAAGTGGTGAACGGCGTTCTAATGGTCTCATCCTCTGGTAGTTATTGTTTAGGAATGATGTAAATGACCATGTTAGACATTGTAGAAAGTTCCACGGAATTTCGTCGAGTCTAGATAGGTTTTTTTTAATTAATTAAATTTAATTAATTTTCCTAAAGTTGGGATTTTAATTATTTAATTAATTAATTGTTTTTGAGAAATTATTGTAAAAACTAGGTCCTTGGGTTTTTGATAGGGGGGTATTTCGTCCATCCGTATCCATGATTTCGATGCTCTCCTGTGGCCATCACCGAATCCCAACCATCCAGTACAACCGAAAGTAACCCCTCCGACTGTTGGTCAACCAATCTCCATCTCCTATCACCCACGCAACTGTTGAAACGGTGGAGGTGATATCTCATAACCATATGCTGTTGCAAAGGACTGGCCTCTGCATGTTCCCCTAAGTGTGTCTCCTCCCTGCAAGGCAGTACACCCCTCTGAATCCCACGATACACCTCGGCATGTACGTGTGAGCTATCACTAATCACTGTATGCTCCGGCATACTCATGTAGTCTCCTGTAAACTCATGCTACATCATAGATCCTAGGCATATTGCTGGATCAACCTCTACATGGAGGTCAACCGCTCTCGGAACACAAATGGAAGTGTCCTCCACCAACTGGTGCTCCTCTACTAGATCACCAACATCCTCTATCAACGTGACTGACTGATACATCTGAGTGTCCACTAAGACAGATGAAGTGGATCTCTGGCAAATCTCCTCAAGAGACTCATCTAACCTAGACTCTGATTCTTGAAGGGTTGTCTGTGTGCCTCTCAAGAATCCTCGAGTGCTCTCCAACTCCTGAGTGAGTCAGTCCATCTCCAACTCCTGCTCCCTCAGAGCCTCATGATACATCTCACCAACCCTCAATAGATAATCTATGTCAGTCAACAACTATTGGTAGTCGATCCTCATCACAGATACTCTCTCCCTGAGAGTATGAAAATCATCCATGGCAATTCCCTCCTCTGAACTACCATGTGCCACTGACGCTCTCCAGCAGTAATCTGCCATCAACGCATGCATGTCATCACTGCGCCTAGTGGCTACCATGATCATAGCCTCACTGACTCTCAACTATGTTGCTAAGTGGTGTGGCTCCTGATCATGGTCATGCTGAGGTGCCACCTCATATCCCTCACTGTTGCTGTCACTCCTGCTAGTGTCAACTCTGGAGTCCCCAAGAACACCCTCTGCATAAGATAACGTGATGAACTGCCCACTGTCTATTGTGTTGTTGGGTCCTCCTGTTTGCCACTGCACCCCATCAGTAGGTGCTATCTCCCTCTGCATCACACTGTATCCTGTATGAGCAGTCGTATCCTCCTGTGCACTCACCTTGCTACTATCATCTGGGCCTGGATCCCATGTAGATGTTTCCAGACACGTGCTATGGTCATCCTGACTGCTAAAGAGTGCATCCTCGGCAATGCAAGCCGATCCTGGAAGTAAGTGCTCCATCACCCTATCAGTGTCCACAATCTGTTCAACTAATGAAGTCTCTAAAAGATGTGACTCAATCTCCTCATGTTGATCTGTAAGTGTAGGATCAACTACCTGCACGTCATGTATCTCCTCCTGGATCTGTGGATCCATGCGTCCATGGTGTGCATCCCTCACACAAGGCTCCTCCATCATATTTGACATGCCACTGGTATCCTCCTGTAACGTGGCTATCATGGATGTCTGAAAAGACAACAAATGTGTCACGGCCACCATAGGAGGTTGGTCATCTGTAGGTGCTAACACGTGTGAGTCCTCACTAGTGTCACCACTCTACTGGGGCTTAAGGTCATCAACACCATGTGATATGCCTATTGAAGTACTGGTACTATCATCCGGTCCTCCCGACTGTCTATCCACTATACAAGGGTCATCATCCTCCTCAAGCGTGCTAGAATCATCAGCCTCTGTGCAAGAGTCACTATCACTAGCCTCTATGCAAGAGTCAATATCATCATCGGACTGCTCCAAATCCTCATCATCATTGCCATAGTGCACCTCAATGATATGCTTCTTACCCTTACCCCTACACCTATGATCTGGTTCCCAAGGCACCTTGCAACTGTCGCAAAGTTTCGTGCTCCTAATGGGTGTGGGGTTTCTATGTGCTTACCTCCATCTAGCTGCTCTGGCTCTATTTCCCTCTACTATGTTGGTCCAATATGTCACCTCATCTTCGCTCCAACTAGGGTTTTTCATGGATATAAACCTTTGGAGCGTTATTAGAGGCCCAAGTCTCTCACAAAGTGCATGATATTCCCGTTCACAACTCACCGCTTCTCTAACAAAATCTATAGACCCCATCTTTCCTTATGGAAGATCCCTCAGGCTGGTAGGAGTTTAAGCTATGATACCACTATAATGATCCCAAGCCATTATGCCAGGATCATCACGGTTTCGGTGTCTTTTAAAACTTTTTCTGGTTGTGGTATTTCGTCAAACACTTTCCTGACCTACTTGTTTAGATGTATTTACTTGCAGGATGGCCTCTTGATTTCGGCCTTAGGGTTTACTGATGTGTTATATATGTGTTGCAACAATAAACAAGAAGATATAACCATAGAACATACCTCAACCATACGCAATATGATAGACAAGCCAAAACATCTCAAAACTTCTTTTATTCATGAAATAGAGAAACCTACTACAATGAAGATGTCGATCTGGAATGCTCAACAGATGGCCAAGAAGATAGACAATAGAGATGCTACAAGATGCTCCAATACAAGACTACAATAAGCCTCCAAAGGTTGGATATACAATGAAGACTGAATACTAGTAGATCTGTAAGAATGCTAAACCCCCTAGCAGGAAGGTGCCACGCCCTGCTGGATAGTTGAAGCTCCTCAACAATTCGGCCCTGCTGCCAAAAGTGTCCAATCACCCCAAGAAATATGCCAACTGATAGATCGAGCAACTGTAAGGACAACCCAGGTGCCCAAATCTCCAAAGTCACTCTCAAACCCTGTGGATCTGAACTCCTCCACTGAATGGTGCGCCCCCATGGATGCTTGAAACCCTAGATAATTCGGCCTGGGTGAATGAGGCCTCCAAACCTCATGAAACTCTCCAAAATGATAGATCGGGCAATCACAAACCCCTGGAAGAAGTTTCAAGGTCAGATATGAGGTATATATGAGGTATAGCCTCCTAGATCTGCAAATCACTGAATCACCAAATCGTCCTCTCTCTCCCAAAGCCGTCCCAACCTGTAGATGATGATCTAGCCGTGGTAACTCCTCAAGGATGGACTAGATCTGATGTCCAAAGCCCTGCAATGAATACCCAAGTGATAGAATCTCCAAAAGCCCTGCCAATCACCTGCAATGAATCTCTCTCCAAGAATGGTGCACCCCCCCTTGCTGGAAACCCCCAACTGGTGCGCCCTCTCTCTATCTGCACAAGTAACTGATGTGGAATCCTCCTGCAACTAAGTAGATCTGGAACTAGAATGGTGTGGGAGCATATTGCATCTCCGAGACCAAGCTTGGGACAAGCTTGGTGGAATCTTTCACCACCGAATCGTCCTCTAGGGTTTGTTAAGTCAAAACCCCCAATGCTGGGCTTACTAGCTAGAAGCCAGATATGAAAATATGATCATACATGAATAAATGAGTAGAGGTCCTTGCCTTTCCTTTATACTTTTTGGCTCACCTTGTCCCTCCAACGTGACTTTCATTTTATTAATATTTAATTAATTAATTAAATCACTTTAATTAATTAATTAACCTTTTTACCTCTGAAAAGCTCCTTATCTCTCCTTGTGGCTTCCCTAGCCATTGAAAGTCACTTCTCACCATCCCATCCTGTAGTGTTGCTTCTCCCGATTCCAATGAGCTATTACACTGAGAGGTTCCTCCAAGTAATGTGCCCAAAATGACCTCTTCAGTGAATTCAATTAACTTATGGCCCAAAATAGTCAAAATCATGGAAATCGTCAGAATGCAACGGAACCAAAGCCAACCTATGCAGAATTGCCCATAATGATGGAATATGATGAGAAATGCAAGTTGGACCCCACAATGGCTGTCAATAACCCCTGTACTCGCTATAACATCCATCTGGCTACTCTGGTTGATCCAGGTGGATATCGGTGGCCACCCACCTTTTCCAAATGGCTCAAAACAATTTTCTGGCCATTTTGGCAATTTACTATTTTTAGCAGGTTTTAACTTCCGAGGCCATTTTGAGGGCCTAAATGAAGGTTTTTTGAGATCGAGGTTCTCAATGATAGCCGAAGGCATGATTGAGCCCCCAAAATGAATCTCCTCGACAATACCTTTCCAACGAGCTATCACACGCCTAAAACGGAAATCGTATGCAAAAGTTACGACCCCGGGGAGTTGATGCACCAACTTACCCAAACGGGGCCCACATGACTTTTGGCGCTTCATCTCCTAGGGTTAGGTTTTTGGATGTCTAGGACTTTTGGCATTCCCGATTATTGTAAAAAGGGCCTTCAGAGCCTCATTGTAATCATCTTCTTGCGAATGCGAGTAGCCGTCACATCTCTTCTCAGAGATAAGATGCCACCATTCTAGCGAGTCTTTCACTCTGTATTTTTACAGTCTCTGTACATTTCTTTCATTAATAGAAATCGTGTATTACTGTATATCTTTGACTCTTGTTATATTTCCACTATATCTCTGTTATAATGTTGTCTCTCTTGCAATATCTCTGAATATTTCTGTGTTATATCTCCGCTCTCATTTCGTGCCAAAAATAATCCGGATCACTGGTCATCATAAACCTTTGCACTGTGATGATGTCCCATAGTGGGGACATTACATAGAAATAATATTTATGAAACTAAAAAACAAAAACTTACTGAAAATTACCACTACATCTATGTACATATCATACGGACAGTACGGTGTACAGGTTGTACGGATTTAACACTCAGCTTGGATGGAAAAAAAAAA
>JASDQU010372858.1:3421-40453 GCA_032191745.1 Picea mariana
AGTACTTCTGCATAACTCTTTCTATTTTCTTCATTCTTCTTTTCTAGCAATGTAGAGTGCTTCTCTTCATTCTCTACAACTGATGTGGATGTTTCTGTCTCTTCAACACTCTTGTTGAGCTTGACAATTTTGACTCTTAGTGTGACAACTTCTTCTTCAAGATTCTCAACCTCTTCTTCTTTCTTCATTATCTGAGACTTCATGACCTCTTCTGTTCTCTTTTCTTGTTCAAGTTGGATTTTCAATCTAATTATTTCTTCTTCCAGTCTTCTCTCTTCTTGACAAAACTCTTCCACATGTTGTTTTAAGTCATTGGTTCTTTCCTTTAGATGATCCATAAGTATATTTTCTTTCTTTTTTTATTCTTCCTTTTGTGTTGCTATGTTGTCTTCTAAACATTTCTTTTGATAATCTAGAGTTTCTTCAATTCTTCTGGCCTCTTCTAGTTGAGCTCTTAAATTATTTATGACATGTTGATCTTTTTAGGAACCTTGAACACTTTCCTTTTTCTTCATCAATTATTTCTTGGATGACTTGTTTTCTTCTCTTTCTTTCTTTAGATATTCAATTGCATTGATCAATTGTTCTATGTAATCAACTTTTTCTTCTTCGTACTCTTCCTCTTTTGAATCTATCTAACATGATGAGCATCTTTATTCTTGTTTTGTATCTGCATCTTCTTTGGCATTTTTTGAATCTGCGATGGGTGAAGAATATATTTCATGTAACTTATCCCAAAGTTCTTTGGTTGATGAAAATTTACCAACCTTTTCTCTTACCAGAATAGGTAATCCTTCCCAGATGAAATCCATTGCTATTTTTTTATTCTTCTTCAATTCCTTCTTGGTTGCAGTCTTTTCCATTTTTGAACTATCATATCATGTAACAACTTATAACCAAATATAATGTCCCTCTGCCTGTAAAAATACTCTTTTCCTTCTGCTCGACATCTCATACTTAAAACTGTTCTTACCATTAAATATTGGTACTCCATTCTCAGAATAATCCATGATCTCCTTCCAACGGTTAAACTATTTCCTGAAGGAACCAGCTCTGATACCAATTGTTGGATTACTGAGAGGGGGGGTGAATCAATAATAGAGAAATATAATCCTTTTTCACCATAACATGCAAGTGTTATATCAATGTAGCATTATCATCCAATAGTTGCTGAGTAAATAAACAATGAACAAATGAGCAATAACACACATACACAGTACACCCATGTTTTACGTGGAAGACCAAAGTGGGAGAAAACAGAAAAATGTTTTTTCTTGTATATCTTTAGGAATTACATTCATTGGAATAACCAACTTCCTTTGTTTTCCAACTGCAACTGGAAGGAGGCTCCAACCCCCTAGTTTCTTAGGCTAAAACTTGAGGGAATCTCCAACTCCCCAATTCTCTGGCTACAACCAAAAGGAGGCTACAACCCCCTATGTTCTCCGACTACAACCAGAAGGTGGCTACAACCACTTGTCCTTTCTCCATCCAACCACCCTGGTATATAAGTAGAATGGTGGAAACACTGTCACACTATCACTGTGAGATATAATGATGTAAACCTGCACCAAACAACCTGAACCATGCATCAACCTATACCTCAACCTGTAATAAACATGTACCATAAACAAGTGAATCAACCATGCACCAACCTGTACCAAACAACCTGTAGTCAACCTATACCATAAACAAGTGCATCAATCATACATAACATAACAACTCATAATCATCACCAAGATCAATATGTGCTTCTAATAATATACCAATACAAGTATGATACGTCATACATAAACCATGTGTCAAAAATACTACTAACAAGTGCCTCCAACCATGTATCAAGTATGTACCAATCATGTATCAACTACTCATCAACTATGACTCATCAAGCTGTACCAACATCATCAACTATACACCTCATGTATGTGCCAACTCATCAACTACTTATCTCAACCATCTACCCAACATGTACCTCAACCAAAAGTCCTCATCAATTTCATCATCCAAATCTTATTTGTAATTTTGTAATAGAACTGGTATATAATATCACATACCTTCAAACCTTCCTTAACTTTAATAACAAGAGACTAGCATTTTCATCAAATTTTACTTTAGTCTCACATGACTAGTTTTGGATGAGTCAAGAACCCTAACTTGAAATAATCATAACTATGTACATGTAATGAATAAATCTCTAAAAATGGTACACAATGTTCTTCAGTGTCTTTTATGCAATTCCTCCATATTTCACTACTTGGAACCTCTTAGAAAAGGAGTTATAGAAAAAATGGCATACCTTATTGAATTTTGGATTATTCTAGAGAGAGAACTTGTAGAGAGTGACCCACACAGAATATTTATTGTATGGGTTTGAAAATTTTACATTGAATACTACAGAGTGTACTCTAACCAACACATTTGGTCTTATTTAATTTGGATCTATTATGAAAATGTTATGACGTTTTTACCCGAAACACATGTTTTAGACTAGTTTCAGGACTAGCCACAAACCCTATTTTCCACGGAGTGTAACTCCAAAAATAAAATGACCCACAAGCTGAAATTTGTACCACATATTCTTGGATATGTTTCCTAATTGGTCTCCTAATTTCATGGTATGAATCATTCCAAAAAAAAACATTATTGCAAAAATGGTGAGATGACCTGTAAATAACATACATTAGAAAACATCATCAAAAGAATTTATCCTCCCTTGAATTTTGGCCTTCTTTAATTCACCTTCCCTATGAAATTTGCCTTAGATATCCTTTGGTTACCTCAGTCACCTATATATATTCAATATTACCAAGTGTAATTAAAATGAGAGAGCCTTGCCTCTTATTTATATTTTCATGTAGCTTCCTCAAGGGGTTACCTTTTAACCATCTTAACCCAATTTCCTTATTTTAGGGTTAACCCACTTCTAACCACTTTCCATAATTAGAAAGTTCTCCATTTACTTTATTATTTAAATAATCCTCCTTGACTTTGTCACTTCACTTTATTATTTAAATAGTCCTCTTTGACTTTGTCACTTCACTTTATTATTTAAATAATCATTTTTNTATTATTTCAATAATTTCTTCTTTGCAAGCACTTTGACTTCTTTGACTTTTTGGGGCTTCAAGCCAACATATGAGGTTCCTCCAACTTCGTAAGGCCATAACTCTCAAACCTTGAGGAGTTATGTGACGTTCCACATACGAACAGAAATGGAATGACATGTACTATCCATGTAGAATAGTCTTACCTACAAATATATCAAAAATCATACCATTATACATCAAACAAACTTGGGTCCATTACCCAAACCTGGGTTCTCCAACTTCACATGGCCATAAGTCTCTAACCATGAGGAGTTATGTGATGTTCCACATACCACTAGAAATGGAATGAAATGTAATTACAATCTAGAATATTCTTACCTTCAAATATATTAAAACTCATACCATTATACATCAAACAAACTTGGGTCCATTACCCAAACCTTTGCGCTACCGGAATTCGCTACCAAACTTTCTCTAGGGGTTGACATCAATCACTAAGGGTTGAAATCAATCTACAATATCACTCTCCAATGATTGACATCAATGAAAACCAACAATCCATATCAATTGTCCATCAACCTAAGCAAACTCTTTGACAGGTATTCCCACCTAACATGATAGGAAACTGAGGAATAATCCCAATAAATTCACTAGGTCTTATGTCGAAAGCTAGAAGCTCACTAGTAGTCGACACAAGATTGGGAGAACCCAATGATTTCCAAGATGAGGAGGATAAAATAATTGTAGTGGACCCTTCATCTACAACACATCGACGAATGCCTTTCAACATAGATTCAACCAAAACCGTTATCTAGAAAGGTGCAGAAGAAGGAAGGCGAGGCTCCACAAGGTCACTCCAATCAAATGAAACCATCCTATGACTTGGAAGAGGCGTACTCGAAGAGAGTGGAATGCCCCATTATTCAAAAGGCACTAAACTGGAAATTCTAAGGACATAGTCGAAAGACACATCACCCCCCAAAAGGAGAGTGGGATTGGCCAAAGATTGTGTGAGCTCAACCACTTTAGAATATTGTTCACTCTGCAAGAGAAGAGTGGGATTGGTCGAAGATTGCATTGATGTGACCACTTCCTCAACCATTGGTTGAATAGGATGCGAGAAAACATGGTCAAGAGATGCATCGCCTTCCAAAACGAGAGTGTTACCAGTCGAAGATTGCATTGACACAAACACTTGATCAACCAATGATTGAATAGATTGTTGGGAAAACAAAGATGACTCAGAACTTGAAGGTACTTCATAAAAGGACCATGCTCTTCGTACCAATTGAATCATAGGGAACATATGAGTAAGGTGGTATCCCTCACAAATATTACAAGGTAACTTGGGTTTATGTCCTATACGTCCAACATTATCAACAATATTAATACCCCCAACATGACTTGCAGTGGCTTGTGGGTTACTCTCAACATGAATTGCAGAAGCTAGGTGTTGATCTCCAACATGACTTATATAGGTTGGTGACATTTTTCCGGTATGACTAGAAGTGACTAGACTCTTTCCGCCAACATTAATAGCAGTGGATGATTTCTTGTCTTCAACATGAGTCATAGACATTTATGAGAGGTATCCAACATGATCGATAGAGGTTGGTGAACTAATGTTAGTATGAATCGCGGTGACTGGAATTTTCCTTCCAACATGACTCACGGTGTTTAGTTTATTTCCCCCAACATGACTAGAAGAGGTCGGGTGCTTTTCCCCAAGATGACTAGCAGAGGTTGGGTGTAGTTCTCCAACATGACTAGCAAAGGTTGGTGACTTCTTCTTACTCTTCCTCTTCCTATTCCTTGTAGAATTTTGGTTACTAGTACCAATAATTTCACCAAAAGAGGGAGAAAAATAAGGAGCATAATTCACTGGTGCAGAATATAAACAACATCCATTCGATGCCCATGACATAAATTCCTTATTTGAGAAGCATCGAGAGCATTTGGGACATTCATAGTGGTCCACAACCAAACCGATAGTCCTACATTCAACTTAGGAATGTTCAAAGTGGCCATCAAGGGGGCACCAACATTTCCAAATAAAGGAAAAGCACAAGAATCCCCTTTGGCAAGGGTCCCTTAGTTGGTATCCTCCTTAAATTTGTCCATAACTTTATTATGCACAAGTTTTTACCTCGCAGGATTGTTCATATCCATAAAAGTATCACGCAATGACTCTAGGGAACTAGTGGTATAAAAACGCATGCCTTCTAGGAGGAAGCTCCACACTTTCAAGAGACATACCAGGGGTCCTTCCTGAACAGGGGAGCGGTTGGTCAACCACCTTGAATTAATGATCCAAAAGCAGTGATACTGAAACAACCTAAGGCCAACGCTACAAAGAAACACACCAATAAAAATCCCTAAGAGGAACATCGCAAGAAAACAACTTTTCCAAATTTTCAGCCTAGGTGGATAAGGTCCTGAGTCCAAAGAAATGAAAAAGTGGAAAGGGAACTTTTGGATGAAGGCATGGGTTTATTAAGTCTCATGGACCAACAAACGAAGGAGCAAGAAGTAGTTATCCTGATCTCCATTGACCAACCTTATCTGGTGCAAGTTCCCACACTTCTCAGGGAACCCTTCAACAGTACTGAAAAGTGTGATACAAAATCTTTCCCAGGTACCATGACAAACCCCTATAGTCACCTCTAACATCCCTTGGAAAATCAACTAACGTCACCAACTCACAGTCAACGTCTGGGGGGTACAGTCAATAATCAAGATCGAATGTATGGGTAGGGTAACAAATCCTAAAGATTCAAAAGCGCCACCTCTCACAGAGGTAAAGGAACTAGCGAAACCCCCAATACATAATCTTTTCACTATGATCATTTAATGTTTGGAAGGGTATCTCCTCGGCTATCCTTTATGCGAAATCGTGTTAGAGGAGGATCCCGGATATACTTATACAAAACTTGGATTTGAGAGTCTCCCTAGCTTAGAATCCTATGTTTGTTTTGCAGCCTTGGAGATCTGTCTAATCCTAATCCAAGGCCCTAACCCTAAACTTATTTTTGAACCCTAGAAACAAAGTCTAGTACATTTGAAGTTTAGCATTTGTTTTAGAGAGTGTTTTTACTCAAACGGTATGGATGTGAAACTGATGTTGTTTGAGACTCTTGCAAAAATGAAACTTATAAGAACATTAGAAAAGAAAACTTTACACTAATTCTTCAAATGAAAAATAGTTTCAACAAGAAAATGCATGAACAATCCTTCAACCCTTTAAATGCAATTTTTTTCTTTCTGATGCAAGATGGCGATGCAACCTTTTGAGAAAAGAAAAAGAATAAAACAAAGTATGTTCTTTCTTATTTTTCTTTTGAAATTCTTTAAGGTGAGAAGAAAAAAAAAAATCCTATGCTAAAATCTTTTTCTTTTTTCGAATAACAATGCAAAACAATGCAAAGAAAGAAAGAGACCTAACTAGCAGAAAACTAGTTTTTGTTTTTTTTTTATCAAAGAAAAACTAACAAAAGATGCTAAAATAAATTGTAGGATACATGATTCTTTTCCCCCTTGCCTCTCGACCACAAGGGGGATTTTTTTTTGAAATTCAAATCATTTCTCTTTAAAATGCAAACTAAAACTAAGCCAAGAACACTATGATACCAATAACAAGATCTTTTCTGTGACTAAGAAGTTTTCAAGGACTTGATAAAGAAAAAATAAACAAGAAAGACACCCAAGAGGCTCAGCCAAAACTAAAAAACCAACCAACACCATCCATATGAGAGAGATTTTTTTCAAAAACAAAAATCTTACACAGGTCCACTATTGTGTATATTAGGACTTGTGGATATCCGTGGGTCATAAACTGGCAACTCGTGGATGTTCACGGGTTATAAAGGAGAAACTCATAGATGGTCTCAGAATTTTAGAAAAAATAAAAAACCACTCCAGGAGGGGGGCTTCCAAAAACTCGATAAAAAGTTTTTAAAAGGATAATGTTTTATAAAGAAAATCTAGAAAACACATAAAATCACAAAAACAAGATAAAAACAAGAAACCCTAAGATTGACCCAAACTAGGAACAATTCCCTAGTATGGTCGCCAATTCTGTTATGGGATTTTTCCCTCGTGAATTTGGGTCATGTCACAATAGAGATTGACCAAGTTAAAGATAGAACCCTAACCCACACACAACACTTGTACCGGAATAACTACTTTATCAAAGATGGAAGAATGTTTTGCACCTTGTATCCTTACGTTCAATGTTGTTCCCCGCTCTCGACATTGGTACTTCTCTTGACTCTTTCTTAAGTTAACCTACAAAAGAAGATCAAGAAAGTGTTGCAACAAGTTAGATATAGCATAAAATCATACAAGCTACTGACAGATAGATTCAAATATGAAGAGTAATTGGATATACGTAAACAAATTGAATCAATACTACACAAGTATGGGGAAAAAAGAACTCTTTATTAGCAATGGTAAAAGAAGTGGTTACAACCTGACTCCAACCACTGGCACTACCTCAAATCCAACTGGATAGGTTCCTCCAAAAGGTCCTTCAAGCATCACTCAACAAGATTTCCCTTCCTTGAATGAACCAATAAGGATAGGAACACACCTTCTGGCCATATAATGAAAAGGAAGGAAAGATGGAACAAGGATTCTAGGTTACAGGGATGTTACTCAGAGGATGAAGGGGAATAGGGAGAATTGCAATTTCTTCAACATAACTTTGCACCTAGGTATTCCTCCTCATCCATGCCCCTAAAGGTGCCTTTATACCATCCTCAAGAATTTAAGGAGCCTAAATTTCGTTTGGTGCAGACTTAGGGAGGTTCAGAAATGGGCCCAACCGAAACCCTCACTCGAAAATGTGGAATTGTTTTATTTTTCACATTTTTTGAGGGCATCTGTGGGTTGTACACTAGCAAGGAACGAATGTTTGTGTGTTGAACCAAGGTGACCCACTGANTGGGATTTTAGTTTTCAAGCCAGAGGAAAGGTTAGACCATGTCACAAATGCATTGTGGTGTGGCAATTTGTGCTATAAAACAACCTGAATCAAACCGTTGGAACTGCCTTGAAGCCAACTACCCACATTCCTCCAATGGTCCTTCAAGCATCACCTCATCACAATGGCCCTTCTTTAGATGACCCAAAAGGGATAGGAACACACCCTATGGTCATATAAGGGAGAATAAGGAGTATTGGAAAGCAAGTTCCAGAACAAGGGGATGCTACTGAGAGGATGAAGGGAGATAGGGAAGTTTACAAATTAAATACATTAACTTTTCACCTTGTTTGTCCCCCTCATCCATGCCCCTAAAGGTTCCTTTATACCATCCTCAAGGAGTTGAGGAGGTTGAATTTCGTTGTGTACAAGCTTATGGGAGGTTAGGAATGATCCCAACTGAAAACCCCGTCTGAAAATGTGGAATTATTTTCTTTTCCACATTTTTTGAGGGCATCCGCGAGTTGTACAGTAGAAAAGCGCGAACATTCACAGTTTGCACACTGATGACCCCCCGGATGGGAATAATTTTTTTTGTTTTTTAGATGATTCTAATGCAGGAGGATGGGATTTAGATTTGCAAGCTAGGGAAAGGACTAAGCCATCCCACTCAACAAGACCATTACAATCAAAGGAAACACTCCTAGAACTTGGAGGGACCATGCTCGAGGTGAGTGGGATGCCCCCTTGTTCAGAATGTTTTGAACTGGAAATGAAGAAAACACATTTGGTAGACACTTCACTCTTCTAAATAAGAGTGGGATATATCAAATCTTACATCGATACGACCTTTTCATCAACCAATGGTTGAGTTTATTCCTAAGAAACCAAAGGTGGTTATGGAGTAGAAGAGCCTTCAGACATGAACCACACTCTTTTTATCTCTGGAATAAGAGGACATAGATGAGCAAGGTAATATCCCTTGCTAACTATACAAGGAAACTTAGGATTGTGTCTTTCTCATCTAGATTTCTCAGCAATATCAATTCCCTCAACATGATTGACAATGGTCGGTTACTTTCCCCTAGTATGACTTGTTGTAGTTGTTGATTTCTTCATTTTTCTTATCTTCTTCTTCCTCTTTTTATTGCTTTTAGACTTAGAGTTACTAGGAGTTGGAATTTCACAAATAGAGGCAGAAGGAGGAGGAATATTGTAACATCCCCACTATAATCCCCAGTTTAATTAATGCTTATGTAGATATAATATGACGCTACGACCAAAGCGATCTAATATGCAAATTGTATTTCCTTGTTTTATTAATAAAATGTGATGCCAACCGCTAAGGGGGACATGGGCAAGAAATGGGGAATGAATTGATCCACAAGAGAGGGGAGTGTCTTGGATAATGGATAAGAGGGGTCCAAGGGGGAAATACCCATGTATATTAATTTAACCCATTTTCCTAAATTTTATATTTGTATATGAACCTTCTCATTTCTAATTGAGTGTTCCCAAATCCAATCATTGAATACATGTAAGAGGGTGGGTGTGAGTGGTCACATCCCAAAGTTATTGGGAAAATGGGGGTTGAGTACAATCATCTTGGGGAAGAGTTTGTGTCAATAAAGACAAGCCAAAGAGAGGAAATTCGTATGGGTTGGGGATAACAGATCCTGGACATGAGTTTTTGTGCATGAGAGAAAGTAGAGAGCAAGAAACAGGGCTATAAGTTGTTGTAGCCATGGAGGGAGAATTCTAGAGAATGATGGAGTGTAATTGAAGTGAATTGGAGTTGGAAAAATGAAGAGTCGGGTTTTCATGCCTAAAGAGTGAACTCATGTGTGAGTTGCACTAAAACAACAAGTGGTTGTTGTTGGTTTGCTGATAGTTTTCCTAGCAACAATTTCTCTTGAGTTCTTAGCTGAGATATTCCTAGTTGTCTATGCCAGAAAGACCTTGTTAAATGAATGGGACACCCAAGGGATTGAGATTGGTGAAGGGGTACATTCCTTGGGTTGGAAAGGTCAAGAGGAAGTCTAGAGTTGTTGAAAAATCAGGATAGTTGTAGGAGAATATCAATTGGGTTGAAATTTTTATGAGTTGTGAGTGGACTGTAAGAGACCACCCTCTTTTATGGATCCCTAGCCTCATCTTGGGGGTGAATAGATTTTGAGATTTGAAGCAATCAGTCTATGGTTGGGTGAAATGTCCACCTGATCTGAAAACGGGAGAGTACTTTACTCTACGCAAGTTTTCAATCGAGAATCATTTTCTGACAAGTTATTTGCATCAGGATTAAAGGGCATATGAAACCATGATTAACCATGCTTTTAAAAAAGAATACACAATATACATGAACTCAAATGGAATAAATCACATGAAAAGACAAGAGAGAGACAACCGATGTTGGTAACAGAGATCACCCCTCCTGGGCTACATCTTCGGACCCGCTTCAATTGGAATATGGATCGATTTCATTCCTTCTTGAAAAGATGTTGGGACCTTCTCATAACTGATTACATAAGAGATTATTTCTCCTTCAATGAGGATTCAATAAGACTGCTCACACTCATTTCTCTCCATACATCAAGAAGGATAATACCTTACATGAATAAGTCTCTCAATGATTAGGAGTAGTAGAACTATGGATTTCTAACTCCACTCATTCATTCTTCATTACTCTCCTCCCTTTCAAAGGGCTCACATAAGGCATTATATAGCTTTTCCTCACTCCCTCTTAAGAAAGAGCAATAACTCCTAGATCCACAATAATAAGATCTAATTACAAAAGAGGAAAAACAAGATCCATGAATGTAGGATCTCAAACTATCTTCAAGTACATAATGGGAAAAGTCTCAAAACCACCCAAGACTCTTCATCCATTTCCTTTATTCTCTCAACCTATATTTGAGAATAATGACAAATTGGTGTGAGGTGGTTTCTCACATAAAAACCAATTTCCATAATTACAATTTTATTGATAGATACGTGAGTCTAATTTCCCTCACAAGTATTAATCATTTTACATCAATAATGTATGAGTTTTTCCAAAATCTCATAAAACATAATTAAATGCATGAGCATCTCATAAAAGCATAAAATAATGCATGGGACCATTTTCTCACAAAGCATTAATAAAATGCATGAGAAAATAAAACTCAAAACATATAAGTTTACCACCTTCACCACTCTGCAAATCAACTTGGTGAACACAATAAAGTCCTTCCATGTGTGGAAACCTGTCCGGATCACGCCTCCCCACAAAGAACCTTTTGGTCTCCAAAAGTATCAATTGTATCTGTATGCAAATGTCTTCAAAAGGTGCATTCTTTCAAGACTCCTTCACACACGTACTTCAGAATTAGAATGCAAAGCCAACACTTGCGACCGCTACAAAGCAAATGTTTGGAAAGGCACATGCCTTCTCTTCTTCACCTCTTTTCTTTGGAGCCGAAATGTCGAAGCCCACACCTACATAATCTTGCAACCTATAGCAGATGATACATGTACTACAATATTTGGCGTACCTTACTTGCCAAGAGTTTATAACTACACTCTTTGGTCAAGTTTACAATGAAACCCAAAATGGCTTAGGCAAATCACCTCAATCAACTGTTTATATAATGATTACAAAATAAAGACTCTTAAGGATTAAGGCGCAAAATAATGCCTCTCACTCCTCATTCAAGAGTGGCTAAAACCCCTTTACAAAGCTCAAATCATCAGTTTTACATCAAATTACAAGGCCTTTTTAATGTGCCAAAAATGTCACACGGTCGAGCAACTCTATGGTTTTCAAGCTCATTACAATGCTTTTACATAAAGTTTCAAGGAAATTCTTCTACCAAATCTGATGCCAAGATATGCATAAATGGGAAACTTCTATGGTTCTATGTACCCCTTACAAAAAAATGTGCATCATGGCCAAAATATGCAGTAGAAGGTAAACTCACAAGCCCCACTACATATCATGCAAACATTCTCAAAAGTACAATAATTTTGCACAAATGGTAGACTCTATAGTCTTCAATTGGAAGTGGTGTTGTCTCAATAAAACTTATCCCAAATTTTAATCCACTTTTTGGTGCAAAACATAATCAAATGTATGGAAATTATATGAAAAAGCTCAAAATACCATACGATAATCCATTGTAACTACTCACCGGGGTTGACAACGAATTTTGACTTTGAATATATCTCTTCTTCCACGTAAAAACTCGGATTGTGGTGGTTCAAATCCCAACTTTGGTGCTTTAGCGATCTGTATAACTAAAAATGAAATTTGTTTTGATTCCAAGCAAATAAGATGGGTGTGACCTGTTGACAGTTAGTTGATTGCGATTTTCTTGTTGGAAAGAGTGCCCATAATAATAGAGAGCGTATGTGTAGGTATCCAGAGCCCCAGATAGATTAAATTGCAAGTCTGTGATAGTTGCAACAACCACTCCTAGAGAAAAAACTATCAATTCCAGAACCTTATGGAAAAAAAATCTCTTCCCAAAAAAACAGAAACTCTAACAACACAATTGTAGGCGTAACAACGATCTTTGTCATCTGATAAAAGCCCACACTGTTGTACTTTTGGATGACATTTGCAAGGCCATTGGAGAATTCCATGACCAAACCCAAAGAAATCAGAGAAGTAAATGGTGTTTCCTTTGCTGGGGGTGATGCAGGAAGTAGAGCACATGCATTGAGGGAAGCCAATAAAAGCCAGCTTAATGCATAGTGTATTAGTATGAGAAAGATAGGGTAGTTAAATCCAACATTCCCAAGTATCAGTTTGTTCATCATAATGATGCTAACAATAACCATGAAGTTGGAAGTCAAAGCAACTTCTGGACCGCAAAATATTTGTTGCATGCGCTTTGCTCGTTATAAAATATGAAGCTCCCTGAATAAAGATGTGCGTAATTCTTCCAAGGCCCTCCTGCGTTCTCCAACTTCGCTGTATTTTCGCTTGAGCATATTTCGAACATCCTTCCCAATGATGTACTTCATCGTCTCTCCAACCATAGACCTCGTCAGCATTCTGTGAACGCTCAATGTAAATCCAACAAAACAACATGGTAATCGATACACCTTCGCTCTATAGGTATCGAACTCACGATCTCTGAGCTAGGAAAACATCATACATAGAGAAAAATCGTTCACCAGTGTAGCAGAAAAAAAATAATGGCCAACACATTGGAGATATTCCAATTAAAATCTAGTAAACCAGGAGGATCTAACCGTGGCATTACGACCACCAAAGTAAAGATGGTTATGGGCGCTATTTTCCACGTCAATGCAAGTGTAGTCCAATTGTCTTGTTGTTGAATATTTGACCATAAAATTTTGTTTGCTGCACTTGATACTATCCATGCTAAAGTTACCAGCAACATGATCACACCGATATCACAAAATACCAACGGAAACGTCATGACAATGATCAATATCAGTCCTCTGATGCAAATGTTGACTGGGGAGTTGATGTTGGAGACTCCTTCCACTCAGCACTAAGCCATTCATCAAACATAGCATTTTTAGTATCCTGCCGCCAAGTATCCATCATTGTATTTTTCTCTTCTTGTGTGAGAACACTTGTCACCCACAGTAGCATTGACTGAAGCACTTCTGCTCCTGTGGTGCCAATTATGTGACCTACACTTTTATCATGTTCCTCTACAGTAAAATGACTGTCAAACAATGGCCATAGCTCAAGTTCTTCCCGAAATACATGTTGGTCTAATGTGACTCTTAAGAACAGAATTGAAAGAAATGGGTTCCTCCAGTCACCTGCACCCCATGCAGATTCGCGTGCATCCATGGAGGGACCTCTTCATCCCTATGCATGGAAATGCCTAACCAATTGAGCTGGAGAAACTGATGGACGTGGAATCCTCTTCATGCATGTGAGATCTAGAATCCCGCCAAATATATTTTCAAACCGATTGTGCAAATCCTTCGCGATCCTCTCGAATATTACTTGGTATTTGAATTACGCTTCTGGAATACGGTATGGGAATTCGTGGGAGATTTCCCATATTGATTATCCTTCATTGGTGGTAATAAGGCAAGTAATCTGCGGGGTAGAAACTCACTATTGTAACCACTGGAGATCCTGCACGATACAACGAAATTGCCATCGATTTACATATTTAACACGTTACTTGGGATTGAACACAATCCTCGTTTCCTTGAATAGGAATATGTGCACTGATTTTTCCATATTCGTTGACCAACTGAGGCCGATATTTTATCTAGTGGAAAATATGCATCACTGACTTGGAAATTTTATTATCCTGGATTAAATCCTCTAATTCCCTTCAGACGATTGCTCTAGAATCCTTTTGTGTGAGAGAGGATTATCTCCATTGATCATCTACACAACCTCTTGTGAATATCTCAGACGGGTACTTGTCCATGGCTCTCCTATGGGCACATACTTGATGATGATAACATGATTTGCAGAGTGGTCTTGGAATGAAAAGAAGAATGCATGTAGACGTCATAGCATCACCTATTGGCAATGGCACTTCCCAGTAATCCTTCAACAATCCAGAGTTGTTTCCTGTCAGTTGTTGGAAAGTCAGAATGCACGCTCCCATCAACAACTGTGGCTTGTTCCTCCTCTGCAGAATATTTCGGAAGGGGTGCTTCACGGCTCGGGAGATAAAAAAATTCCTTATTGATAGCACCATCTCAAAAGGAATTCTCAAATTGTAGCAACTCTCCCAACGATGACAAATAATAGCATCGATACTTTTTCGCAGCTCCTCAAATCGTGGCTCAACTATTCAACTTGGCCAACAATGAGTAATCAAAACAAATATGAGGGCTCAATTTACAACATCAATTGCTCTCAATGGCGCTCAGAAGCCAAGACCCGCTCCAGAAATATTTGTCAACGTTTTATTGACTTTGGTCATGTCTATACAGAGGAATATTTCATCACCAATTTTGTCCAACAATTTTTTGTATAGAATTTTGCCTCGAGGGATCTGCAATTCCATGTTCTGACTCATACAACCATCAGTTCTTGGAAACGAAACTTCTTCGACAACCTTCTTTTTTATTTTGATGAAAACATTGATTTCAAAACCAATCTCACCGCAAAATCTACAAAACTCCATTAGAGTTTAATTTCACTTTTTAATAAGCAATCTACCTCCATATTTTTCTTATGCATATGAATTCAATATTTCTTCATGATTTTCACTAATGGAAACAAGCATACAATGCATGATGAAAACGCTCAGCTATGAAAAAACGTTATCCATTTCTTACCCAAACAATTTAAAGGACCTTCTTTCTGTAGTTGTGTTTCCTCCGAGAACGGTGTTGGAACATCGGTCACAAACACTTTTGCAGCCTCTTTCTTGATGAGTACTGGAGCAGGTTTATTCCTCGAATTACAACGTAACTGTGGGTGGATATTCCGACATTTCTTCTCCCAATGGTCACTAATGTTGCAATGATTGCAAAAATTTCTTCATTTTCCATTCAACGATGCATTCGTGACAAGAAGACTTACAAGGCGTGATTTCTGATTTGTCTCACTTCCCGTGTGCACATCTATCTTCTCAACCCAAAATTTATTCGTTTGATGCTTGGCTACATCATGGTTAGAAGATGCAATGCAGAAATCAATTTTCTTATATTCAAGAAAAGGATTTGAATTCCTTTCATACCTTCCTGAATTGTCCTTGATGTAGATATGATGAGGGTTAGGACTAGATGATTTGAGTCCTCTCTTGGAGTCCAATGATGCAGAAATAGTCTTTGAAGTGGCTCTTGCTTCAACGGACTTTGAGCACTCTCCAATCTCCTCTTGACCATATCCCAAACCTACAAATCGTGATCTTTGTACCACCTCTAATGGCTGAATGACTCTTTGGCCATGAATTCTAAGTCTACCTCTTATGTATTCCATCTTCATGAGGAGATTCATGCCCACGTTAGTTTCATACTGAGACAAAATTGAACATGAAGAAACATCATATACCTCAGTTTGAGTTTGTGCATCCACGATAGAAGGATCTTTGTCTATCATTCGTTCACCATGATGCAACTTAGCCAATAAATCATCCTTGGTTCGCAATTCGATCTGCAATTCCTCAGTAATTTCGTTTAGGACTTCTCCATGAAGCTGAGACCTCTCTTGAAGCTCTTGCTTCTCCTCTTCCACAACCTACAAAAGCCTCCTCAACTCTGTATTTCCAGCTTGAATGTTGTGATTTATCTCCTCTAATTCTTGAAGTATTCCTACTTTCTTCTCTCCTTTTCCCATCCTACAAAGCAATCAACCTAGCTCTGACACCACATGATTTGAAAACGGGCGAGTACTTTACTCTACGCAAGTTTTCAATCGAGAATCATTTTCTGACGAGTTATTTGCATCATGATTAAAGGGAATATGAATCCATGATTAACCATGCTTTTAAAAAAGAATACACAACATATGTCATGAACTCAAATGGAATAAATCACATGAAAAGACAAGAGAGAGAAAACCGATGTTGGTAACAAAGTTCACCCCTCTTGGCCTACGTCTTTGGACCTACTTCAATTGGAATACAGATCGCTTTCATTCCTTCTTCAAAAGATGTTGGGACCTTCTCATAAGTGATTACATAAGAGATGTCTTCTCCTTCAATGAGGATTCAAGAAGACTACTCACACTCATTCCTCTCCATACATTAAGAAGGATAATACCTTACATGAATAAGTCTCTCAATGCTTAGGAGTAGTAGCACTATGGCTTTCTAACTCCACTCATACATTCTTCATTACTCTCCTCCCTTTCAAAGGGCTCACATAAGGCATTATATAGTTTTTCCTCACTCTCATAAGAAATAGAATTAAGTCCTAGATCCACAATAATATGATCTAATTACCAAAGAGGAAAAACAAGATCCATGAATGTAGGATCTCAAACTATCTTCAAGTACATAATGGAAAAGTATCAAAACCACCCAACACTCTCCATCCATGTTCTTGATTCTCTCTACATATAATTGAGAATAATGGAAAATTGGTGTGAGGTGGTTTCTCACATAAAAACCAATTTCCATAATTACAATTTTAATGATAAATACATGAGTCTAATTTCCCTAACAAGTCTTAATCATTTTACATCAATAATGTATGAGTTTTTCCAAAAGCTCATAAAGCATAATTAAATGCATGAGCATCTCATAAAAGCATAAAAGAAAGCATGAGACCCTTTTCTCACAAAGCATTAATAAAATGCATGAGAAAATAAAACTCAAAACATATAAGTTTACTACCTTCACCACTTTGTAAATCAACTTGGTGAACACAGTAAAGTCCTTCCATGTGTGGAAACCTATCCGGATCACTGCCCCAAGTAGTTGGTTGCACAATTGTTATGAAAAGATAAGTGTTTTATCTTTCTATTGTGTTAAATTATGTATTTAATTTATGTGCATGAACTCTATGTATTTGGAAGCGATTTATATGCTTCTCTAATGAGTTGTTTAGCTGCATTTCATGTTGATTATTAGCATGTTGTAGATGCATCTATTTTATGGTTATAGAAAATAGCTAAATCTGTTTTAGTTCGTAGTTGTAAGCTACAAGAAATCAACTAACTGTAAATGAATTAATTTAGTTAGAAGAAATCTCATTTTTAAGAGTATTTTGTAATGTAATGTCCCTCGGTTGGGATGGGTGACGTTACATTATGGTATTAGAGCTCTTGCTCAAACACCGAGATTGTATGGGCTTGAACCATAATGAAATGGTGAAATTTGTGGTTAAGGATTGAGATTCATTGTGCCAGCTTGGCTACCAAGGTGTCATGGAAGGGACACTTGTCAACATCCAGTTGCAAATGAGTGGAGTAGCGTATTGCATAGAGAAGACCCTTTTTTAAAAAGAATCATGCTATCATATCCATCCATTTACACTTCAGGCACTATCAGAATCGTTAGATCGAGCAATCAACCCTAACCATTGATTGGATTAGTGAGTTCTATGGTCATTCGATGTTGACCCACTATAGGAGTAAAAATTTATTAAATGGATGGAATTACCGAATGTCGAAGTCACAAAGTAACATGGGTTGTAGATCTAAGAACCTTCGGGACCCTTCCTGACCGCCGAATGTGAGTGATAGTCATTTGACGTTGACCCACTCCATGCGTAAAATAGTTTGAAGCGGGCGGAAATCCCGAACGTCGAACTTGCGAAGTAATGTGAGCCGTTGATATGAGAATCCTTCAGGATCTCTCTCAACCGTTAGATCGAGTATAGTGGAAGGACAGAGTAAGTGGTACCAATAACCAACAACAAACAATCATCCCTGCTTTATGACCTCTTTGGTAGGTAACCCTTTGGGGAATTATTGGGTTAAGGACTGTAAGGGATGCAAAGTCGTGAAATCCTAGAGTGATGAAATCTCAAAAACCATTGGATTGTGGGGAATAATTCAAGAGCAATGTGAGTCGTTAATCTGAGGATACATTGAGATCCTTTCTCGACCATTCGATCTACTAGTGGAAGGAAAATGTAAGTACTTCGGTGAAGTCCTACTCCGAGAAACGTAAGGCACAAGGGGTGAGAACATCCTGAAGTGCCAAAGGTCAAAGTACATGGCAAGTAAGTTCATGAATTTTTGACTCCAAGATATTTGACATGTTGGTGCATAGGCCAAATGCCTAAGCGCAGAAGGCTGGAGTACGTGGCGAAAGTTCTAGAACTTCGGAGCTGTCATACTATGGGACTTTGGGATATTTGAGGATACAATATGGTGTGTTAAATGCTGAAGTGTTGAAGCGCCAAAGTGCTAAACATACCTTGTTGTAGTGTCCAACTCTGATTGGGTAGGCACGCGTGCGCCATGGTGATGTGATGTGTATGGATAGATCCACGTGATGACGTGGGATTGGTCACAAATTTAGTGTGGGACCCTTTCCCTCATCAATTCTAAGATATGTGTTAAGCACGAATGAACCTCAGCCATCAGATCCAAGGGTGGATAAAACTCCACGATAGATTTTGTAGTGGAAAGAGTCTTTTGGACTTCAGAACTCCATGGAAGTTTGTAGACCTGTGCAAGAATATTGAAGGGGCTGAAGGCATGTTACCTACGAAGGCTTGGAATACATTACCTGTAACCTTTCCTCCCATGGTCATGTCATCACTAGAGGATGATGAATGAGGTCATGTTAATTCCATGGAGGAGGGTACGAATGGGGTGGAGCCACGTGGCGATGGGGTTGCCTTTGATCAATGACACCCCAAGAAGTTTAAAAAGCCATAAATTTGGACTCAGAACTCAATTTTGGACGAGTTTATAGTTGTTGGAAATGTATTGAGGAGTAGAAGACATCTGTCAACCCATATTTTGATTTGGGCAATAAATTTCTTAGAAATTAATAAATATATTTATGCAACAGTAAAAAGAGTGGAATTGCAACATGTAGTTGTTGTGATGTTTCTCTTAGAGTTCGTATTGAGGCATGAGTATAGTCGTTGGGAATTTGTGTCAAGGAGGAATGCATCTAGAAAATCAAAATTTGAATTGGTGCAATGTTTCCTTCATAAATTGATGAAGAAATAATCTGTATTCTATATGATGAAATGTTTTATGCTATGCATATTTCTAACAACAATTATTATATGCAAATTTCTTGTAGAATTAGAGGTACAGAAAGAAAATTTAAGATCTTATATGAGGACTGAATTCATGGAAGATTGATCCAAAAAGGATCCAGAGAAGGCTAAGAACAAGTCATAACTCACAAAGGCAACTCATAACTCTCAGAATGGCTTCAACAAATAGAGAAAGGGAAAAAAATAAAAGTTCCCAAAACTCAATGAAAATGGCATGATTTTGAACAATGTGTCGCAAGATTTCTAACGGTGAAAACGGCTCGTCAAACAGAGTTACGGTTTGAAAGATATTCGCGGTCAAATTTGTGGTCAAACAGGGCAAGTCAATAGGGGCCACATCATCATCCGTACTGCTGATGTCAGCAACTGACATGGAAGGATGATGTAAGCATGATGGTTGTTGACATCAACATTCCATGTGAAAGCACTAGAAGCTACCACATGTCACCCACCAATAGGCTTTTCAGGGGTCCATGTGGACTAGTAGAAAAGTGCCATGTGGCACCCCCAAGCAATGCCACGTGCACCACCCAGGAAGCACCACATGTCATGTATGGATTGACGGGGTGGTGATTTCAATGATCAGGTTGACCAATTAGCAGATGCCATGTGGCCCAATCAGTAGGCAACACGTGTCACCCCCGAAATTCCCAAGGAGGGCTCGTGATCAAAAAATATAAAAATATATATAAACAGACCCCCACCAATTATGACGGAGGTCCTGCTGTATCTAGCATATCCTCCAGAGTTAGAGGTCAGTATCTAAACATAGTGGGAGTTATAACCAATGCCCCAAAAGGGAGGCCCGCGGATTTGACCCCGAGACCTCCCCCCACATTAACATTTTAATAATAACGCCAGCAACCAACTCGCCAACAAACCCGTTGGTATATTCGTAATCACTTTTCTATTTAAGCCAGGTTCCTCCCATCCAAAAGGGGGAGGTGCGATTGTACAATTGTGGGAACAAATTACGAGGAAAAGTTTGTCAATAGTGCAGGTTGCAGAGGGCACAAAAATTGAGACATAATTCTTCTTGGACCTAGGAGTGCCAGAGCCAAATCGAGGCGTGGAGACAGTCATTTTTGGCTAATTCGATGCCAGGAATTCAGTGGTGATGTCTATTTTCTGATCTTAGCATTATTTCTATAGCTTGATTTCAGAATGACGTATTTTTATGTATTTTACAAATTCTTTTGTTGAGCTAATGAAAGAGCCTAACCATTTGAGAGAAGGACCCGGAGACATAGTCCACCAGGGACAAAATTCGTTATTAGGTTTTTGTGTTTAGATTTGATGCTTATGTCTCTTCATTTTTTATTTTTCCCTTCTTTAATGATGCACTTTAATTTATGTTCATTTAATACAATTCTTTATAAGTCACGATGAAAAGATCCTGGATCATGTTGGTATTAGAGAAGACATTTTTGACTTGAATTGTTGAGTGTGAATGCTTACTAGGGCCAAGCATAAGCAGGGTGAAGGAAATATTAAGACGTTCAATCCCGAAGTTGGCCATGTATCGAGGAGGAATAAAATGGCAGAAGAGGACAAGCATGATGAACAAGAGAAAAACTTTGACATGGTCTTTTATCGCATGTCAGAAATGGTCGAATGAATGTATGGAGATTACGAGAAGAGGATGAAGAAGAAAGGGAAGAAAAAGGAAGCACATGTAGATGATGATGCTTTGGTAAACCAAGGGGATGGAGGAGATCCTCATGAGCCTCCATCTGCACCTTTGAGTTATAGTTCTTCTTCCTCTGAGCATTCTCATCATTCTCATCATTCTATCCATAAAGCCTCTTTTAAGAAACCATTATTAAAGCTTGATGTAAAATTTTCTTTACCTATGTTTAATGGAGATGCTAATCCTGAAAAGCTAGATAATTGGATCTGACCGGTTGAAGTGTATTGTCGTGTCCAACATATTGATTAAGAGGAATTTAAAGTTCAACTGGCTTCTCTTTGGTGTGAAGGCACTGCTCTCGTATGGTGGGAGAGCAAGCTTCAAGACATAAGTAAGTGTGGTAAGCTTCTTTCCTCATGGTCGGAATTTAAATCTACGATAAGGAAGCAATTTTATCCATTAGGGTATTTACATAAAGCAATGATGGAATGGAAAACTTTAAGGCAAAGTAAAGGAGAAAATGTACAAAGTTTCACAGAAGAATTTAGGAAGAAATATCTTGCATTGAACATTCCTTTGGATTCTTATGAAACTTTAATGAAGTATATCGGCGCACTCCACAGTTATATTCTACATACTTTTATCTTGTTTAACACCACTAGTCTTGATGAAATTTGTGTGCAAGACACTCACCTTGAGAACAGGGGGAAACATGTTCAAGAAGATCCCACAAAGAAACCTTCCAATTTCCCACAAAATACTTTTAATAAGTTTAAAAGGAAGGACAACAATATCGCTACAGTGACGAGAGAAGGAGGAAAACCTTCTCGCACTCATTGCAAGAAGAGTGATCACGATGAAGAAAACTGTTGGAAACTACATCCAGAAAAGAAAACGAAATAGTTTGGTGGAAAGGGGAAGACAGAGACAGAGACCGTTGCTACAGTGCAACAAGATCTTGTTTCTGATTCAGGAGATGAAGGAAATATCACAACGGTTGGAGTACAAGGTAAAGATTCTCTTCATGATAGTTCAAGTTCCAATGATGAATCTCATGTTGATGAATGAAATATGAATGAGTTATTTCATATAAGAGTTGTATATAAACATACTAAAATAGATACATTATTCGATCTGGGTTCCCAAGTAAACTTAATATATGAATCACTTGTCAAGAAAATGGGTCTTGAAACAAAACCACATCTGAAGCCTTATCCTCTTGGTTGGGTATGTGATAAAGCAAAACTTAATTTCACCAAACAATGTAGGATCATATTTACTATTGCTTCAAAATTGATTGATGAAGTGGATTTGGATGTTGTACCACTTGATATAATTAACATAGTGTTGGGAAGTCCTTATGTTTACGATAGAAAAACAATCTTCTTTCGTCATGAGAACAAATACCACCTTACTAAAGGGGGAGTGGAATATATTGTTAGAGCTCACAACATGAGGGTAAATAGAACACTTGTTAGTGTAGGTCAAATGAAAAGACTCATAAACACTAATAAGAGATATGTACTCATGGTCGTCAGAGAGAAAGATGTCGATACATCTGGCACTTTCCAAGGGTGTGATCCATCTCATAAAAAGGAATTAATTGATATTGTTTCTAAGCATGATGATATTTTTCAGGAACCAAATGGATTACCTCCTAAGAGAGAAATCCAACATGAGATACATCTTCAACATGATTCTCCTCTTCCTAATGTGGGTATGTACACAATGTCATTTGTGGGGATGGAAGAGATCAAGAAGCAGGTATAGGGATTATTGGATCAAGGGGTCATCAGGCCCAGTTCACCTCCTCGTGGTTCTCTGATCATTATGGTGCCAAAGAAAGATGGCACATGGAGAATGTGTGTCGATTACCACGCTTTAAATAAAATCACGGTGAAAAATCGATACCCTCTTCCTCGCATAGATGATTTACTTTATCAATTGAAGAATGTTGTCTATTTCACTAAGTTGGATTTGCGCAATGGATATCATAAAATCAGAGTCGCAGAACAAGATGCATGGAAATATTCCTTTAAAACTAAACAGGGATTGTTTGAGTGGTTATTTATGCCGTTTGGGATTTGTAATGCTCCGACAACTTTCAAGCGTGTGATGAATGATGTATTCAGGCCTTTCCTAGATGAATTTGTGATTGTATATATAGACGAAATTCTTCTTTTTAGTGGGACTTGGGATGAGCATGTGAGGAATGTAAAACAAGTATTGGATACTTTGCAAAGGGAAAATGTATATGTAAAACTTTCTAAATGTGAATTTGGCAAGACTGCACTTGTATACTTAGGTCATATTGTAGGAGGAGGACAATTAAAAATTGACCCTTCCAAAATTGATGTAACTGTAAATTGGCCCGAGCCAAAAAGTGTAACCGAAGTCCGAAGCTTCTTAGGTGCATTCAAGTATTGGAGGAGATTCATTCCCAGCTTCTCCTTTATAGAAGCTCCTTTGCATGCCTTAACCAGTGTGAAGAACACTTTTCAGTGGGAAGGAAAGCATAAAAAATCTTTTGACACTTTGAAGGAGAAGATCAATATAGCACCAGTATTAGCACTGTCGAATCTTCAACAACATTTTGAGATTGATACAGATGCTAGAGGATACATCATGGGTGCAATATTGATGAAATATTATAAGCCTATCTGTTACCACTCTGAAACTTTTAACCAAGCTTTTGTTAACTATCCTACATATGATAAAGAGTTGTATGCATCAGTTCAGAGCATAAATAAATGGAAGCACTACTTGTTAGGGAAGGAAACAATCATACATACATATCACCAACCTTTACAGTATCTTCAAGCACATACCAAATTGAAACAATCTCGACACTACAGGTGGATGGGTTTTCTACAACAATTTCACTTGGTAATCAAGTACAAAAAGGGTGCAAGTAACAAGGTAGTTGATATGCTTTCTAGACCTCCTATTGCTGCTTCTGTTATTTTGAAGAATACTTATTTATCTCATGATATCTATGTAGAACAATATGCCATCAATGAATATTTTAAAGAAGTATATGCGAAGCTAACCCTTGGAACACAGGTAAAGAACTATTTTCTGCAGAGAAAATTACTCTACCATCTTGGAAAGCTATATATTCATACAAGTGAACGAGTCCATGTAATATGAGAAGCTCACACTTCTCTTGTGTATGGGAATTTTGGGGTAGGAAAAACTACGACTCATTTGCAAAGGTTTTGTTACTGGCCTCAAATGAAATAAATTGTAACTAAATATGTAAAGGGGTGTGTGATGTATTCTACTTGTAAGTCCACTAATAGAAAACTGACGCTATACTCACCACTTCCTGTTCCATCTCATCCATGGGAAAGTGTCTCCATGGATTTTATAGGGGGTTTACCAATGAGCAAAGGGGGTCATGATTATTTGTATGTTGTAGTGGATAGGTTCAGCAAGACGTATATCTTGATTCCATGTAAAAAGAAGATCATTTCTACGAAGACAACAAATATCTTATTTAAACATGTTTGGGTTCACTTTGGGTTACCCACATCCATCATCTCAGATTGAGATACTCAATTCATTGGGACTTTTGGACTAGCTTGTGGAGAATGATGGATACCAAATTGAAGAGGAGCACTATTTTCCATCCACAGACCGATGGACAGACAGAGGTGGTAAACTAAACAATGGTACTTTTCCTTCGAGGCTACTGTAGCAAGCGTCACAAGTTATGGGATGAACAAACACCCTATGTACAACATGCATACAACCGAGATTTACATTCATCCACTCAGAGTTCACCTTTTGAGACATGGTTTAGGTACTTACCAAAGGTTCCTTTGGAATTGATGTACGGGAGAGATGCTGATGTAAATGAAGAATGAAAAGAGGACAGAGCCCGTAAGTTCATCCAGAGGATCCAACAGATACACCAAGCAGTCCGAGAATAGTTGGAGAAAATTCAAGCACAGTATAAAGCTCGGCATGACAAGCACAAGATTGATCATTAGTTCCAAGTTGGAGACCGGGTATGGCTTCACATAAGCAAGGAGAGATTTAAGGCTGAAGGCAAGAAACTCAATCCCATTCGTTATGGACCCTTCACTATCTTGGAAAAAAGTGGTACCAATGCTTTTCTTCTAGATCTCCCACCTTATATGAAGATTTACTCAGTTGTAAATGTTGAGAACTTGAAAATTTTTTAGCCTCCCATGATCATGGATCAAGACAAGGGAGTTTTAATACCATCAGTTGATGAGTTTGAACTTGAGTACTTGGATGAGATACAGGAAGATATCATCTTGGATAGGAGGATAGGGACTTCACATAGGGGTGATGTTGATTATCTTTGAGTAGGATTAAAAGGCACAAATCCAAGTAAGGCAAAGTGGATCGAGAAGGAAAAAGTGAGGGGACTCTTCCCCCACTTACCTGTTGATTGATGAAAGACTTTGGTGGTCCAAAAATCTCTCAGTGGGAAGGAGTGATCCAAAAAGGATCCAGAGAAGCCTAAGAACAACTAAGAACTCACAGAGGCAACTCACACTCAAAATGGCTTCAACAGATAGAGAAAGGGAAAAAAATAAAAGTTCCCAAAACTCAATGAGAATGGCATAATCATGAAGAGTGCATCACAAGCTTTCTAACGGTGCAAACGTCTTGTCAAACGGAGTTGCGGTTTGAAAGATATTTGCAGTCAAAGTTGTGGTCAAACATGGCAAGTCAACAGGGACCACATCATCATCCATACTGCTGACGTCAGTAGCTAACATGGAAGGATGAAGTTAACATTAAATCTGTTGATGTCATCATGCCACGTGACATCACTAGAGGCTACCATGTGTCATCCTCCAATAGGATTTTCAAGGGTCCATGTGGACTAGTAGAAAAGTGCCATGTGGCACCCCAAGGCAACACCACATGGCACCACCCAGGAAGCGCCACATGTCATGTATTGATTGAAGGGGTGGTGACGTCAACAATCAGGTGGACCAATTAGAGGATACCACGTGAACCAATCAGTGGGCAACACATGGCACCCCTGAAATTCCCAAGGAGGGCCCATGACTGAAAAATAAAAATATATATATATAAATGGACCCCCGCCAAATCTGGTGGAGGACCTGTCATATCTAGCATATCCACCAGAGTTAGAGGTGATTATCCAAACATAGTGGGATTTATAACCAATGGCCCAAAATGGAGGCCCGCGGGTTTGAACCCAGGACCTCCCCCCACATTAACGTTTTAATAACAACGCCAACAACCAACTCGACAACGGACCCATTGGTATATCCATCCACCACTTTTCTATTTAAGCCAGGGTCCACCCAGCCAGAAGGGGGAGGTGCAACCATACGACTACATGCATGGATTACGAGGTAGAGTCTGTCATTATTGTAGGTTGGATAGGGCACAAAAACTGAGACAAAATTCTTCTTGGGCTTGGGAGTGCCAGAGCTAGATCGAAGCATGGAGACAATCATTTTTGGGTAATTAGACGCCACGAATTCAATGGTGATGTCTGTTTTCTGATTTGAGCATTATTTATATAGATTGCTTTTAGAATGAGGTATTTGTATTTATTTTCCAAATTCTTTTGTTGAGTTAATGAAAGAGCCTACCCATTTGAGAGCAGGACCCGGAGACGTAGTCCACCAGGGATGAACTCTGTTATCAATTTTTTGTGTTCACATATGATGCTTATGTCTCTTCCTTTTTTAGTTTTCCCTTCTTTAATGGTGCACTTTAATTTATGCTCATTTAATACAATTATTTATAAGTCATGATGAAAAGATCCTGGATCAAATATGCTCAAGGATATTTTAGCCATGGGGAAGAGATCAGAGGTCTGCATGTCAACACGGGGAATGATGAGACATAGTCAAATGGAAGAAGAGATAAGAAAGAGCTTGTCACTATAAGAATTTTTCATAGGGAAGTGTAGAGCTACATGTATGATAATGAAAGGATTATTCAGGCTCGGGAAGAGATAACTCAAATCTTAAATATGTTGTATAATAAAATCAACAAGTATTTTGGCACCAAGTAAGCAGTTAGTGCTAAACAAGTATCACCATCTACATCCCATAGAAAAAGGGATGATCATGGAAATGATAGGAATTCAAGAAGCACGAGAAGGCGCCATCATTCTCTAAGGAAGTCCACTAGAAGAACTTGTGCAACATCATGGATATGGAAAATCCCAAGTGTATATCATGTTCGGAGGAAAAGAAGAAGCCCCAAGGAAGACATCTTGCAAGGTGAACTCAGGAAAATAAAGCCACCTAATTTCAATGGTGAGCACGAGAAAGGAGAAGAGACAGAGGCATGACTGTTGGAAATGAAGAAATATTTCCTGCAACATGATTACCCATCCCGGGTAGAAGCTATACTTTCCACCTACCACTTGCAAGGAAAGGCATCCATGTGGTGGGATCAACTTAAGAAAGAAAATAACCTCGATGAAAAGAGGTTATCATGGAGGAAGTTCAAAGGAAATTTCCAAGAGAAATATTTATCCAAGCATTACTATGAAAGAAAGATGAAAGAGTTCTTTCAACTGAAATTGGGAGCCATGACAATGGAGGAATATGAGAAGCGATTCTTTGAATTGTTGAAGTATGTTGACTTCATCAAGGATGAGAAAGACAAAATCCAAAGGTTTCTAAGTGGGTTACCATCATTCTATAATGACAAGATACAATATGATCATCCCAAGACCTTGGAAGAGACCATAAGGAGAGCAAGACATATTTATGAGAAAAGAAAAGGAAGGCCAATTTTCCAAAAGGCTTGGAATGACAAGATGAAAGGGAAAAATGATCAAAGGTAGAAATGTGTTAAGCCACCCTTTTTCATAAATAACTCCCAAGAAAACAAAAAAGGTCAGGAAACCCAAAATGATCAAAAGAATGCAAATTCATTTGGGAAATGCCAAGGAAACATCATGTTCAATGTTGGGTATGTGAGGGAAATAACTTATATAGGGACTTCCCTCACAAAGGATAAATAATGAGGACTATACAAAACATTCAGGAGGATGAAACAATGACATATATGGGAGGAAGCATGGCAAGGATTTATGCATCCTTGGAAAACAAGCAGGTAGAATATCAATCCACCATGATCGAAGTGGAAAGTAAGATTGATAACCATCCCATAACAATTTTAATTGATTATGGAGCTATCCATAGTTACATAAATGATAACATTGTTGAAATATTTCACTTACAAATAAGTAAGCATAAGAAATCTTGATTAGTTTAGTTAGCCACGGGGGATAAGAGGAAAATCAATGAGTTGGTTAAAGATTTTCAAATAGACATGAATGGACTCAACACAAAGGTATATGTAAATATCATACCATTGGGTTCATATGTATGTCTAATTGGAATGAGTTGGTTGTAAAAACATCATGTTGTCCTATATTGTTACAACAAGACAATAACATGTCTTGATGAGGAAGGGAAGCAAGGCAAGATTCAAGGCATTCCAAGAGTTGTAGTTGTTAGAGAGATTTCATCTATGAATTTGAAGAAGAGATTCAAGAAGGTATGTTAGATGTTTGTATCCAATATGGAGGATACATACAAAGACAAAGTGGCAAGCATTGAAGACCATCCGGTCTTGAGGGATTTTGAAAATGTTTTTAGAGAAATCCTAGGATTTCCACCAAAGAGAGACATTGATTTCTCTATTGATTTGGTGCCAAGAATTGCCCCAGTGTCCTGTTGAGCACTCAACACACCCTAAAAATTCTATGTCCATTTCTACTTTTTGGTTACCACTTGATCCTTTGCACTGTCTGGTTTCACTTCAGTATGAAACTGATGCTTGCACTTATCTTTTATGTTTCATGTTTGAATTTTTTTAAGTCTTCTTGAACATACAACAAAGAATCATCTTAACTTTAAATGGGACTTAACAACTATGTAAGGAACCAACAATCTAAATCTTTTCCCCCAACACTCTTAGGAATTTCGGCATCGGTAAAGGTTAAAGGTGACAAAAATCGCTTGAGAAGTTCAAAATAGCCAAGCGTCGATCTTCATCAACGTCAGCGGATGAAAGTCTCTCATTTTGTGAATGATATTCTGTAGGAATATCATCGAAGACCAATCCATTCAGCTTCGGCAGAAAAAATGAAAAGAGTAAGTGTCGCACAAGAAGACGAGTGGTATCGTCGACCACAGACTCCCGATATGATTTCGGCATCATAAATTTACAAAATGATAATACATGTTAAGCCCTAATATTGGCTCATTACCCCTTAATTGGGGCATATTATATTAGTAATTTTATTTTATTTATGTTGTCTCTAGGCCATTAGTTGTAATTATACCTCCTAGTTTCCTATATATATATACCAAGGAGACATTTTCATTTTGAATCATCTTGTACTTGAACATTTAAGTGGGGTAAAAGGAGGTTTCCCCCTTGAAGAGGCTTATTATCTAAAATTATCTCTTTTTCAATGCATTGAGTGCCTTTACTAAGGTTTTTCTATGCTATATTGATATTTGGTTCTTAACATATGGTATCAGAGCTCAAGGTCTTGGGGTTTTGCTGCTACATTTGAGACACCTTGGCATTTTCTCTATAACATTTTTTCTACAATGTTTCAGAAGGAATGTCTTGGAGGATATTTAGTAGATGGATCAAGGTACATTGGGTTCAAATTTAAGCTCCTGAGGCCTTATACTTTCGGAGATACATCCTGTACACGATAGGGTTCTGGAATCATCCTGAACTAATTCATTGCGGAATTTTCGCTATAAACAAATTTCTGTAATGTTTCAGACCCTGAACTCTAGAGGATATTCACAAAAATTAGTAAGGTATTTGTGCTAAAAATTCCAGCTTTTGGGTCATCATAAATTTGTAGATACACCCTATGTATGATAGGGTATCTGACTAGTCCTATTGACTAGTCTCAAGAAGGTGTTCCAGGTAAAACAATAATAACTTCTTCCTATAGTATCCCAATTGAGTGGGACTAGTTTCATTGGATTGTGGACAGTTTGTAGTATTTTTGGTATGCGTTTTAGAATTTTATATCAATTATTTTGTGCGGGGCACGCTATACAAGTGAGATCTCCTGGAAAGGCCAAAAATTGACAAGTTGTGGGTAAGTTACCATAAATTCCACTTCGCACATCCAATTGTGATCAAACCTATGGCATTGCAAAGAAGAAATATCATAGAACTACATAAAAGAAATTTTCATACCCAGAAGGGCCGAAACTTGGGAGACACAGCAAAAGAAAGATTGTCTAGTAGAACCACCTCAAAATCAAGGTTCAAAAGTGATACTTGGCCAACATGCCACCCAAAAAGGGAACTTCTACACCAAATAAGCCTCCAGACAATCCTACTTGGAATCTTGATGAAGGTGAAGAAATGCGTAGGGACATAAATGATTTACAAAAGAAGATAGTAACAAAAGATGAACTACAAGAGATGATGGAGGAAACTACCAGCTGAAGATTCCACTTGGGAAGATGAGTCTTTTATACAGAAGCATCTAGAGTTACTCAAGCGTTGTGGACAACACTTGTCTCAAGGGGAGGGGGATGTTAAGCCCTAATATTGGCTCATTACCCCTTAATTGGGACATATTAGATTAGTAATGCTATTTTATTTATGTCGTCTTAGGCCATTAGTTGTAATTTAGATTAGTAATGTTATTTTAATTATGTCGTCTTTAGGCCATTAGTTGTAATTATACCTCCTAGTCTCCTATATATACCAAGGAGACATTTTCATTTTGAATCATCTTGTACTTGAACATTTAAGTGGGGTAAAAGGAGGTTGCCCCCTCGAAGAGACTTATTATCTGAAATTATCTCTTTTTCAAAGCGTTCAGTACTTTTTCTGAGGTTTTTCTATGCTATATTGATATTTGGTTCTTAACAATGCACAAAGAAAACTACACATTAATTTTTCATTTTAATGCCGATCCCCGACGCCATCCAAGCATCGACAGTCGCAGTATCTAGCTCTCTGTTGGCAGCCAATTCATTTTTTTTTTATGATCCTATAAGCTGCCTACACCTATGTCTAGAAAACATCAAATTTTCGTCACAATTTTCAAATAGACGACATTTTCATTTTTTGCGACATTTGCACATTTGTCTTCATCAAGTTTTCACGACTGTAAGCGTGAAAACTTCTCCTTTCGAAGTCATATTTCGATCATTATCTGAACTGTCAATATCTCTTATGCCTATTGCGCTTATCTTTTATTGATCATTATACAACTGGCAAGATCCTCTAATATGTTCTCATACTTCAGTTGATTGTATAACTTGGTTTTATTGAGTTTGTAAGGCATTTAGCATTTGGATTTGCACTTTATATGACTTGCCTGATCATTGATTCTATGAAAATGCATAGGGGTTATGATTAATTTTTTTTATATATATGTCCTTTGATATAATCCTTATGTTAATCTTTTGGCTTTTCGACTATATGAATATTGTTTGGCACCTTGGTTAAACCTTTGATTATATGAAATGATACATTGGCGCATAGTTCATTTTGGTTTTGATTTATAAGTCGGTTGTTCAAACACTATGGCATAATGTTTACGCACATTGGTATACACATTTAATTTCATTAATTGGGCATATGACTCGATGATTGAACTACTATTATGGAGTGAATAGCTATGAAATCGGCGGTTGTACTTGGATAATGAATATTTCGCATGGCAGACTCCACCACCTTCGCATGCTCGCATTTATGCTTATCCCTTTTTGCTCGTTCATTTTGGTTAGCTTAGGAAACTCTGCTCCTGTGTGTTGGTGAATACAAACCCTTCCCTTACCATGTGTTCGGCTCCATGGCACCAGTCGTGCGAGTCAAGCCCAATGGCCACCAAGCTCTGTTAATGTTTGACAATGCCCGCAGTGACCTGGAGGAAAATGGGTGGCTACCCTTTATACAACGATTTGAGGGTTTTAACCTTTGTTTAGCACGGAAGTTTTCCATAACCTTCGATGGCTGTTGAACCAAGGTGGGCGACATATAGTTAGAGATCGATGAGCAGTTTATCAGTCTTGCCATAGAGTTACCTTCCTCGGGACAACGTTGGTTTAAGAATTGCAAGGTCGAGGAAGTGCCATGGACATTATTGTTTCTATCACGCAAAGTTACTTCTTGTGATAGAGGTATGCCCATATCTATGCTCAAACCGCAATGGCATGACTTATTAATGCTAGTCAAGTAGTTTGTGACCTGTGAAGGTCGATACAGACTTGTGTTCCTCTACCACCTGCGTTTGCTGATGATTTTTATAGGGTATCCTCTAAACATGCCTTTCTACTTTCATCGTTCCCTGTATAAAATGTCAAAATTTTTTAAGAGGCAGAAGGCTGACGGTAGCCTGTTCCACCATGGGCTTATTAAGCTCATCATTGTTTATCATTTGAGTTTGCACGGGGATAGGTGGAACGCTTTCGTTGCTCGGAATGGTTTCGAGGATCCGAACCATGTACAGGTTGATAAACCTATGGTAATTGAAACCAAGGTCGAAACGCCTGTACCCTTACATGTCCTACTGCCTAAACCCTCGGCTGACCCTGGTGGTGGCTTACCTGACAATGTGACTAAGAGTATAGAGGCTATTAAGAAGCCTATGAGTAAAAAACCCAAGGCAAACCTTACTGCCAATGCCAAAGGGAAAAGGAATGCCCGACTCATTTTGAGAATGGCCAGAAACAAACTGAAACCCTCTACCGAGTCCAACCCTATCATCCTAAGTGAGGATTTTGATTATGATGTTGAACGTTTCTTGGCCAGCGAGTACCCCTACTTGCAGGGTTTATGTCTCGAGCCTCCTTATGATTTTGTATCAAACCTTCCCCCCTGCCTAATGAACGAACCTGAATACCCGGGTATTAAATTACCTCGTGAAACCCTTGGTCATTTGGCCAAACCCTCTCCTACTCTTTCTAAACCCACACAGTCACCCTGTGACCAATGAGATTCATGGTTAGAACGATATTATATTGATGTTCCTATACTCCAATCGAAGATTCAATCACTGGAAGATCAAATTGCAGTGCTAACCAGTCAAAAAGCCAAGCTCCAAGCAACAGATAAAAAGAAAAAGACAAACGGCTCCATCCTTTTCAAAAACGTGGAATCAGCCACGGTCGTTGTCAATTCTAAATTGGCATAATCAATGCACCCTCGTCGCTATAAAGGTATGGTTTTGACATTGTTTTTGTAAATAATCTAGGTTGATATAATAATTTGAATTCAGTTTTTAAATAGCTCTGAATGACTCTGTTATAATACTTGCATTCTATATATAACTCTGCTTTGAATAAAAATAAATTTCGATTTGATATACGATCCGATCATTCCTAGTATAGCAATCGATAGATTTTGATTGGATTTGTGTGGTCTTCGTTTGGATTTGATCGATTGGTTTGCTTTATTGAGTTAACGAAATTAATAGTTTGTCTTTGACTGGATTGGTTTGTATTCAATTTGAAAAGGAAGTTTTTCATACTCAGTTTAGAACACAATCATGTTCGGATTTGATTTTGTTATAATCCATATGCTGTGGTTGGTGAACGATTTTATTAAGTTTGTTACGATATACTCTGTCTTACAATTTTCAAATTTGAAACACTGCTCTGTTCGATATTAATTTGGGAAACGAACTACTCTGTTTTTATAAAAATGATATGTTCATTTAAGTCAGTGCAGGTGTGCCCGAATCATGGAATGGATTCGATTCGTGATAGCTATCCTAAACCCCAGCCAATTGACTCATTTGATCGGAACGATTTCATTTTGACCAAAGTCGTTTGCCCTTTTTGCCGTAACAAATTATGAATTCTATTGTCGATCATTCGAGTCTGTTATGGTTTTATTTGAATTAATTTTCACACCGGTTTGAATTGATCTATTCGTGGCATGAACCATTTGCCATATCAACACAGTCATAATGATTAGAATGATCTGGTCGAATTCATATGTCTTGTTGACAAGGCAACGTAATAGTTGCTTGCCATTTGTTTTTATTATAATCGTTTCAATTGATATCAAAACGATTTTAGAGCTGTTGGATTCGATTAGTTATGAAACGAATTGATTGACTGTGTTATTTTTACCAAATCCGGTTACGATTCATTTGAATGTAATCGATCTTTCTTACCCCAGTTTGCAAAAACGAATGATCAGATATCTTGTACGCACTCTGTTACACCTTGCTACGATTTTGTTTGCTATATCGTCACATCCATAACGAATTGTAAGCGATCCTGTTCGATTATGGTTCTGTTGACCCGATCTTGTGGTAACAAAAACAAACAGAGTATGCCTATCTCTGTAGGCATTCATTGATTCGGATCTTGTTTAGTTTCGAATTACATAGCAAATTCAAATTAAATGGTTCGTTTTCAAATGATTATTGATGTCAATTAAATTGAAATCTTTTAAAAGATTTTCGATTAATTTCAATACTGATTCTGTACCTTATTTAGACTAGCTACAAAATCAGATGGTTCTGTAGATAATCTATAGAATTAAATTTTCTATCATTTTATTAATAAAAGATCCTTCTAATTTGTTCACTTTTGGCCTTTTGCAGGAGAATTCGAATTGCATGGGATTTGATGGACAGTCTAGAGAATATTTGGATATTTTACTTTTATTTTAGTTTCCTAGTTTAGGCAACTTTGGGATATCTTCCCAGATTTTTGTAAACAGTTTTATAACTTCCACAGGGAGGTTTTACCCTGTGGAAAACCTTTAAATACTTATTATTTTTGTAATAATAATCATCCTCATTCGTGGGAGAACAATGATATGGAATTTTAATACAAACTGAGACAGAAGTTGATGTTCTACTACAACTTTAGCTTTTCATAATATCAATCTTTTGTTTCATGTTTATGTTTTCAATTTGCATTTGATTAATGACTACTTTAGCTATCTTAGTCTTTTGCAAATGATATGAATTAATTAATATGATCCATGTCTGATTTCTTCCATTATTTAAAAACATAGCAATTACTTGATTCAGTTTATGAATGACAGATTTCTCTTCTTCATCAATTGGATTATTCTATATAAGTCTTTGCATAATAGGTTTACCTAATTGTGGAGATTTATAAATTATACAATTGTTATGATTTTTATGTCTTGTTTGTCCTGTAAACCAACTCAAAGAGAATTGTAGCGTATCGTTTATGAGAAGCTTCTGGATTTTTCGGTGCGGGTTTCCTCCCTCCGATCTGCTTGAACATTCATCATACACAGGACAAATCTGGAGCGTTTCCAGGTTAGTTTGTTGTTTATTCGTTTAGTGTATTTGTTAGTATTTTAGTTAGATATATGTGTAGTTAGTATATTAGATTGTTTAATTTCAGTAAGTTTTATCTCTTGTTCATAAAATCATAAAATCAACAAAAAATATCTTTCTCTGTCTTAAGGGCAGAAAGCAAATGAGTTTTCCAGGTTTTATTTAAATTTGTATTTTGTGAATATTGTACATTTTGTGAATAAGTTATATTTCAGTTAGTAGTTTGTATATATAGAAATAGTAGATTAGTTAGTTTGTTTAATAGTTAGTTTTAATTAGATTAGTTCATTTTTTGTTAGTTAGTTTAGTTTGTTTTATTTAGTTTTATTTAGTTTAGTTTTAGTTAGATTAGTTAGTTTAGATTAGTTTTCTCTTTGGTTTTCTTAGGACCTTAGATCGGCTAACGGAGGCGCTAAACCCATCAGGGTGGTTCGTTCCAAACGGCTTGGGTTATTAGACAACCCCAGACAGGTTCCACTCTCTCAGTTGATGGACGGTCGATTTTGCTCGTCAACAAATGGCGCTAGAAGGAGGGTCGACTGACAAGATGGCCTTGTAGGAGCCTTTATTTTAAATGTATCCATTTTTCCCTATGGCTCCCCAAATCACTGTGTTGGAACATGCTTTCAACTTCTCATTACCTGATGTTTCCAATGAGACAATCTCTCGCTTGTCCAAACTCACCTTTAATGGTGAAGGAAATACATCTACTAAAGACCACCTTAACAAGTTTTGGTGCAAATGCATCAAATATGACATCTCAGATTTAGGAGTTTTATGCAGACTTTTCGCTTTTACTTTTAGAGGCCGAATTAAACATTGGTTTGAATCCTTTCCAGCATGTCACATTTTTGATTGGTTTCAATTTGTAGATGAGTTTCTAGATGCTTTTGAAATTTATGATTTTGATCAATTATGTGAAGAATTTCATACTTCGTTGATCAATGGCGATCCATCCTCATAAGACATTTTGACAAGAGTCTATCATATCCTTTGTAAATTTAATCTCGATGACATGTCATTGGCATTAAATCTCTTCTATGATTCTTCCAGCCCTTCCATCCAGTCATGTTCAATCACGAATGAAGAACCAATTGTAAATCCTATCACTCAACTGCAAGAACAATCTTCTTCACGAGAAGAGAAAAAATCTTCCGATAATGTTGAACAAGCCATGGAGGCAGAATCTATTGATCAGGCTCTTATTGACAACCAAATTGTTTTTTCCTTTGAATCATTGTATTTTCAGTCTTTGAATAGTATGGAAGAAGATTCATTTCTAGCTCAAGGTGAATATCCTCATTCTTTTAACTCATGCTCTAATCAACATTTAAAATCAGTCATTGAAGAACACTTAAGCAACGAAAATCGTCTTGAATGTTCTAGTACTCCCATGAAACTGATTAGAGAAGAACTTATGCAACTAGAAGAAGAAACTTTAAACCTTCATACTCAAAATGCACTTTGTTCACAGGAAAGACTAGATGCTTGTCACATAAAT
>JASDQU010372858.1:48288-62670 GCA_032191745.1 Picea mariana
TTTATGTTATCAATTTGCATTTGATTAATGACTACTTTAGCTATCTTAGTCTTTTGCAAATGATATGAATTAATTAATATGATCCATGTTTGATTTCTTCCATTATTTAAAAACATAGCAATTACTTGATTCAGTTTATGAATGACAGATTTCTCTTCTTCATCAATTGGATTATTCTGTATAAGTCTTTGCATAACAAGTTTACCTAATTGTGGAGATTTATAAATTATATAATTGTTATGATTTTTATGTCTTGTTTGTCCTGTAAACCAACTCAAAGAGAATTGTAGCGTATCGTTTACGAGAAGCTTCTGGATTTTTCGGTGCGGGTTTCCTCCCTCCGATCTGCTTGAACAGAAATCATACACAGGACAAATCTGGAGCATTTCCAGGTCAGTTTGTTGTTTATTCGTTTAGTGTATTTGTTAGTATTTTAGTTAGATATATGTGTAGTTAGTATATTAGATTGTTTAATTTCAGTAAGTTTTATCTCTTGTTCATAAAATCATAAAATCAACAAAAAATATCTTTCTTTGTCTTAAGGGCAGAAAGCAAATGAGTTTTCCAGGTTTTATTTAAATCTGTATTTTGTGAATATTGTACATTTTGTGAATAAGTTATATTTCAGTTAGTAGTTTGTATATATAGAAATAGTAGATTAGTTAGTTTGTTTAATAGTTAGTTTTAATTAGATTAGTTAGATTAGTTCATTTTTTGTTAGTTAGTTTAGTTTGTTTTATTTAGTTTAGTTTTAGTTAGATTAGTTAGTTTAGATTAGTTTTCTCTTTGGTTTTCTTAGGAACTTAGATTGGCTAATGGAGCCGCTAAACCTGTCAGGGTGGTTCATTCCAAACGGCTTGGATTATTAGACAACCCTGGACCGGTTCCACTCTCTCAGTTGACGTACGGTCAATTTCGCTCGTCAACACTCTCCTTACTCACCAACCGAGTGCTAAATTTTATGTTTAAATATTTTAATAACCCTAAGTTAATAACGCCACATCAGCATCAATCGACATCAGAAGTTTTGAAGGGAACATACCAACAAACTTACAAGGCAACTCAGAATAATAGCAATTATAAATCCCATTTTTTGTGAGAAAAACTTAGATAAGAAAATGCACTAAATTTACATACAAAAAGGGAACGTGATACATTCAAAACACTTTAATGTTTTTTCATATAATTAAACCTCCTGCCAAGCTCGAGTTACATACAATTACACACCACCGATGTCTTGACTAACCAGCTCGGTCATAGTGAGAATATAAAACCCTCACAACTAAAACAAAGAAGAGAAAAATTGTCAAGCGTCAATTTGAAGAATGCAAAGAAAGAGCTCGCCCATTATGTATATCCTACACATAGACCTTCTCCAAGACTACTCCTCCAGCCTTGCAATTTTTTCTTTTCCTCTTTCACTATCATTCTCTACGTCTTGTGCAACTACACAATTGTATCTTGTGCTTCCCGAAGCTGTCTCTGGAGCCAAACTGTGCTTCCTTCACGATCCTGTGACGCCAACACCTCCCGGTTCTTCGTCGCCAACTGGTTCTACAACTCTCTATTTTCTTGGTAGAGTTTGACTATGGCAAGTTGGGCCGGCTTTAACTGTTGGATAGGACTCTTAACGGGAAAACCCAGTGCCTTTTCCCTTCCCTTTCGTCTCTTGATTCCTCTACTGATAGTATCAATAGGTTCTGACCTATTAGTGAGCATCATAGACCCCTCAACGGCTAGATGTACACTCAACTCAGCTGGGAGGCGATCTTCTTTCCATTTTCCCTTATCTTTCCTAGGCTTTCCCCTTCTCCATGGTGTCTTATCCTGAGAGGGCATGACCCTTAGCATATGTATTTTAGACGAAATTCTTTCCACCCCCACCTCCGCTGGAGACACTAACACCATTTTCGAGCAAAGGCCAGTACCTCCCATTGGAGATTCAGGGACACTAGAAGCCAATAAGAAAGAGTCTCAAGAACACTGGGGCTCGGACCTGGCACTTAAGCTACCTCGAAAACCCTGTCCCTTGTTTAAAGGGGATCCCATAGTGCAACAACGTAGTGGCTTAGATGTATGTGGATGGTAAAGGAATACTACATGGAGTTTTGCCAAAATAAACTCACAAGACCAACGTTACAGAGGTATAAACTCGACATATGCATAGAATTCCCCACAGAACTCCTATAATTTATAGCGAAACGAAGAAGAGAAATAGAGCGTGTCAAAGAACACTCACACCTCATGACCGGATGTCTTGAAGATTTAACGTGTCACAACTGCTCGACGGATGCAATCCAGAACGCATAAAACTCCATCGATTGGAGTTGTAGGGAATATACATTACAATCATTCCAATTTTTTTAAACTCCCTAGCTTCCATTATTAACAAATGATAGTTGACACACTTGGTGATATGGCTTCTGGAGGTATTTAACGACTTCCTTATTATGGTATACAAAATTTTGGGAGCGTATGTGCGCACGCTCGACTCTGGTGTCTTTTCCTAGTCCCAAAGGTCGAGCGGCTACTATGACGGTTCCAACGCTCATATCTTCCATACTTGATTTTCCGCGCTATGGAGCGCTGACGTAATTCATTTAAACTGAAGAGAAGCGGTGGCATGGAAAAGGACATCACAAGTCATTCAAAGGGGCAACTGGGATCATGTAAGCATTACACGATTGAGATTAACGAACTCCACAGGTACGCATCAGTCTATTATGTTTTTTTGTAACTTATATTATATTACTTGATCACTAAACTACCTCAACCCCGTTGTAGGAAAGATTCCCTGATTACCAAACAAATATTTCTCCGTGATCTCGCCGAAGAACTCAAAAGAAACATCGAAGTAGAATCCAAAGATAAATGAAGGATATCAGGCTCCCCAAGTTTGGCACCCCCGATAAATTTATCGACCTGAGCGACGTAGTCAAGATGCATGCCAAACAAGACTCATTATGGATTGAAGGACTTGCAAAGATAACCGATGCGAAGCCAAGGCAAGTGCAACAATTCGCATAACATCCGATCAGAGCCCGAATCATGATACAACAGTTGAACTCCAATTCAGTAAAGTGTCGGGCACATGCAGTGGATATCAAAGGAATATATGCGGCTCCAATGGAACAACACATATTTCCATGGGCCCAAACTTGTGAAGAATTGTTTATCAACTGGTCTGAATACGAGAGAAGTCACCCTTTCCAAGAAATATCTCAGGTTGGTTGTTAAAGAAACTGTTAGAAGATAACGCCATGTGGTGATTTTTTATTTTCTTAAACTTCACTTAGTCGTTAATTTTAGTTAAACTTTAGATTATAAATAAATACATCGACCAATTAGTTAGGGGTCAATGGTTGTTGTAAGAACTCTTTCTTTTTTTGGTTGTTAAGAATTATTTTGAAGCTTCTATGAATTGAGGAGTCCTTTTGGACCAAAGACAAACTATTTTCATTAGATGCATGTGATTGGACTTGGAGAAGAACTACTTCCTATCTTGTTTCATGAATGATGCAATAATGAGTAAGAGAAATTAATTATATTCTCAAGTTATCTGGTGAAATCTTTTGATGTTATTTGATTTAATGACGAAGATAAATCATTGTGTTGCTATGTGATGAATGGTTATAGTAGATGAATTATTTTTCTTTCCATTATCCTATTACATATGTTCTTTCTTTCTGATAATTAGTTTCTTAGACAATAATTGGATGCTCACATGGTTAATGTATTAATACTAGGCCTGTGGTATAGAATCATTGTCTGCATGTTTGAGTAGCGAGTTATCCCAAGCTCGGCCTCTTCCCCAGTAGTTAAGACTTAATCCTATTTGTTGTCAAGTTGGTTTATATTGTCTTGCATCTCTCATACCAACCCCAACCAAGAGAAAATACAGAAGAGAACAATCCTAACTTAAGGAAGAGCCTTCACAAGAAAACTCAAAGCCCATTGATAAATTGGTCGGATCGCAAGATCTGGAGAACCATTCCATATTCAAACGCTGCAAAGTCTAATTGGGCCTCAGTGGCAGGTTTGGTTCCTACTATTGATTCAATGGATTTAAGACCCATCAACAGAATTGGCGCCAGAAGGAGGGCCTAAGAATGAATGGATGAATATATAATTTATATATCATTTCAAATAGCCTACAGATTCGTAACGGCCCACATGCATGGCTTGTCATTCAAAAGACAACCCACACACACTGAGTACTCCTGAAGTGGTTAACTCACCCCAGCCTGAGGAAGAACCTTATCACCCTGAAATACCTTATGCCCTTCCTTACGAGGAAGTAAATCAATTCAGAAGAATCACAAGAGCCTACGCTCGACAGATTGATGCGTTGTCCCTAGCTCCCATATGCCCTCGAAGAAAACAACAAAGCAGACCAGTGGTTAGCACTCCCGAAGAGGTTTTTGTACACTCTATAGAAGACTTAATAAATTTCATGATTACCGAAATCCAAGAACCTTTTTATTTGATACCCGAAATGCCAGCCAGCAACATCTTCAAGCCAAACGACTTTTCAAAAGAAGAAGTGTTCGACTTAGATTCTAAAGATATGGAAGGTAATAATAACCATGAGGAAGGAGGGGAAATCCCTCTTCAGAACAATGAACCTTGGTTGTCCGGAGACGTCGTGGTCGTCCCTGGACAAATACTTAATCTTCCTCGACACCCGGAGAAGCTGTTTCCCAAGTACAACCCTGAGACTTCAGGTTTACCTGAAGATCATATCAAGAGTTTCATACTCACGATTACACTCATGAACATTCAACATGAAGACGTAGTCTGCAAAATTTTCCCATACACATTTTAAAATCCATCTTCCACGTGGTATTTTAATCTGCCAGTAGGATCTATAACTAGCTGGACCAAGTTCCAGAAATATTTTCTAGATAAATTTGCAAAGGAAACTACTACGGGAGCTCTGATGGCTGAGTTGTTCACAGCCACCATGAGTCCAAAAGAAAGGGTCAAATATTTCAATCAAAGATTCATGACCATGTTGAAAAAATTTGAGCCCACGACAAAACCAACTCAAGAGTTGCAGATCGATGTTTATGCTAACGCACTTCTGACTTCTATTTCTATGTTTGTAAAGAGATTCACTAAGCAAACCCTAGCGGAAAATTTTGAAGAGGACAAGACAATAGAATTCCAGATGAAAGGATGTAAAGAAGGCCAGGCCTCTCTAGTAAATAAAGAATCCCAACCCCCTCCCAGGAAAGGACTCCTTCTAACTAGACCACCATGGAAACCAACTGAATAGGCTCCCAACAAGGGTAATGGAGATATAGAATATCTACAATGCATGGATAAGAAATTATCAAATGAGATCATAGACATGAAGAGAAATGCAGGAGAGGGAAACCTAGGCCAAAGGCCCTATAAGCCTTTCTTTAAAAGGAACTAGCATTTTAAAGTAATTGAACCTTCCCCAGCTAACTTAAATATTGATATAGGGAGTGTTGCGTCTGATTATTTTTGTACTTATCATTAGGAAAAACACTTCGAAAGAGACTTCCCTCAATGGGTACATTCCATGAACTTGATAGCCAATCAGTTTCTAGATGAAGTCTCCCTAACTGAACAATGAAGTAGTGTGGTTATGAATATTGTTGACCAGAAAGAGATTGACCCACCACGAGATACAATCATGATGATATGGGATCCCGACCTGATCATGTCGTCCGACGACCTATTTGAGTCTCAGGAGAAACCTGGGGAAGTTTCGATGGTACAGACATGCAGTAAGGGCCCACCTGGCTTGAAAGATACCGACGTCACCCAATCCTTGAAAAGTAAGTTAATGCCTAATCGCCCGAAAACATCTTTCACTCTTGGTAAAAATCCTATACACATTCTTACCCAGGAATCTCCCAAACTAGTTTACAACGTGGTCGAAGATTTGAAGAAGCTAAAGGCCAATATATCAGTTATGGACATATGCAGGATTCCTTAGCAGAAGGAATTTTTGTTACAAGCTTTGAATCTAGTAGAAAAACTGATGGCGGGTACTGGTCCAGAAAGAAATCTGTCTCCCACAGATATGGTGGGAAAACCAACTGTGAATGTCTATTTAGGAGATAGAAAGGAAAAGACTTTTGTCCCACCTTTCCTCGTAACATTCGAAGTCTTCAATAGAAACCTTCATAATTGTTTGGTAGATTCTGGAGCGTCTTCCAACGTTATGCCCTTGTCTATTTGAAAAACATTAAATGCCATGCCTCTCAAAAGTGATAAACATGTCATACAACTAGATAGGACACGGGTCAAGGTCATAGGAGAACTCAAAGATGTGATGATCAGAATATCGACAAACCCCACGATCATGCAGGTGATTGACATCATCATAGTAGATATCCCATAGGCATATGGGATATTACTGAGTCGAGATTGGTCTGAAAATATAAACGGGTACTTCAGTACAGATTGGGCACACCTTTGGCTACCACTAAAGGGATACAAGAACATGATCATAATCGATAGGGAGAGATATCTGAAACATATTGTCACTGATCTAGAAACCCTAAACGAACCCTCGTCCACAGATTTCCCCATACTGGGCAATTATTCCTTCGATTCCTACTTCAAAAACTTCGGTCCTCTCTTGTCCGATGTTTTTCTTACCCAAAACTTTGAATGGGTTTTTCAAGATAAATCGTTGATACCGACAGGAGACACCCTCTTCTGTCAAAACCCTGCACTAGAGCTTGCGGAACAAAAGGTCGGAGAGAAAGAAATTATAAGGGAAACAAAAAGAGTGATTTTTTCTCACAAATTTGGACCCTCTATTTTGATGGATCTAAATCACAAGAAGGGTTAGTAGCACGATGCATCCTCATCGATCCTAAAGTTAAACGTCATTTCCTATCCTGTAGGCTAGAGTTCAAATGCACCAACAAAACTTCTGAATATGAAGCTCTGGTACAAGGATTAAAGAAAGCCATAGATTTGAATGTCAAACAATTGAAAGTTTTCAGAGACTCTGAAATTATTATTAGACAAGTAAGGAATAATATACATTGCAATTCTCCTCACCTAAAGAACTATCAACAGGAGGTGCATAGGTTAATAGAGAACTTTTAAGCTTTCAATATCACAGGGATCCCCAAAGAAAAAAATATTCTTGCTGACTCCTTGACCAAAACCACTTCTAGGTTGTCGCCTTTAGAGGATTACGAAGCTTCCTGATTCACTATGGATCTGCTCTACAAACCGTTGGTACCTAATAACATTTCAAATTGGAAAGTCTTTGAAGGAGATGAACAAATTATAAACTTCTTAACCAACCAAGACAATTTCAAAGATCTTGCTATTGACAATGAAGAATTCCAAGAGAAATCAACAAAAACCGATCCTTAGATAGGACAACCTATGGATAAATTGAAGGCTCACACAATCCTGAAAGGGATAGCTAATCTTGAAAATCTGTTTGATCTGAAAGAGCGATTTAAGGGACCTAAAAACGAAAAGACTAGTAGCTCTTATCCCCTGCATGAAACTATAAATATTGGGACCCCAAAAAACCCAAAGAATGTGAATCTCAACAAGACTATATCCAAGGAAGAGAGGAAATCTTACCTCAAATTATAAAGACAATACGAGGATGTCTTCGTATGGTCCTATAGGGATTTGAAAACATATGATACCTGCATCATTAAACACACCATCCCGTTAAAACCCGAAGTGAAACCTGTCCAACAAAAGCTCTGAAAGTATCACCCATCCTTGGAACCTCTCATGTATCAGGAATTAAGGAAAATTTTAGATGCCAAGATCATTTTCCAGGTTAGGCATTCCGTCTGGGTAGCAAATCTTATTCTGGTGAGGAAAAAGTTAGGAGAAATTTGCCTATGCGTAGATTTTAGGAACCTCAAGAGAGCTTCAGAGAAAGACAATTACTCAGTCCCACCGATGGAGCAACTCCTACAGACCATGTATGGCTCGAAGATATTCTCTCTACTAGACGGGTTCTCAGGTTACAACCAAGTTCTGGTTTCAAAGGAAGATCGTTTAAAAACCACCTTTCAAACTAAATGGGGAACCTTCACTTAAAAACACATTCCTTTTGGGTTAATTAATGTAGGAGAGACCTTCCAAAGGGGCATGGATGTAGCTTTCTGAGGATTAATCAATAAATGTGTGGTAGTGTATCTAGATGACGTAACAGTGTATTCGAAGAATAGAGAAGAGAACATCCAACACCTAACTCAGATTTTCGAAAGGTGTAGGAAATACGGTATATCCTTAAACCCAAAGAAAACTATCTTCAGTGTCGAGGAAGGTAAGTTGTTAGGTCACATTATATCTCAATCAAGGATCCACATAGACCCGGAAAGGATTAAGGCCATAACTCAACTTCCATTACCCCATAACAAGAAAGCTATGCAATCCTTTTTCTGGAAAATCAATTTTGTGAGGAAGTTCACTTCCGACTTTGCAGAAATCATCAAAACCTTACAAAAGATGATTCACAATGATGTCAAATTTAAGTGGGATGATGAACGAAAAGACACCTTCAACAATATCAAAGCTTCTATATCCCGGGCCCCAGTGTTGCAAAGTCTCGATTTCAATAGAGACTTTTCCCTTTATAATTTCGCCTCTGACCACTCGTTAGATGCAGTTTTGACTCAGAAGGATGATGAAAAAAATGAATCCCCAGTTTCGTTTATGAGTACTAATATTCAAGGAGTTGAGCTCAATTATCCTGCTATAGAAAAACAGGCCTACGCGGTTTATAAGGAAGTAAAGCATTTCAGGTCTTACATCCTCAAGAATCACACTAAAGTGATTGTGCCACACCCTACAGTCCAATCCTTGTTTACCCAACAAGAAATGGGGGAAAGAAGAGGGAACTGGATGGAAGTAGTCCAGGAATTTGATCTAGATATAAAACCTGCCAAACTAGTAAAAGGACAAGGGTTATGAAAGTTTGCAGTTGAATTCTAGGATCAAGTAAATGAAGATTCCGGATGGGAGAGAGAAATGTAACTATGGTGTGGATAAGTATCATACATATCTCTAGGAAAAGACTCTTGGTATAAGGATTTAACTTATCTTCTACATCGCGGGACTTGTCCCAAAAATAACAACCCTAGAGAAAGGAGAGCCCTTAGATTAAAATCTGCACAATATAGCCTTATAAATTTGGTTCTCTTCCGGATCAATTATGATGGAGTACTATTAATATGTCTCAAACGTGAAGATGCAGACGAAGTGTTGAAGGAACTCCATGATGGCCCCGTTGGGGGACATTTCGCAAGAAACATCACTGCTCATAATATTCTGAGAGCCGGCTATTATTGGCCCACCGTGTTCAAAGATGCTCATACTTACGATAGAAACTGTAAGGCTTGTCAGATAAGCACTAGAAAGGAGAAGAGAGCAACAGTCCCACTCCAACCTGTGACTGTCTCTAGGCCTTTTGAGTAGTGGGGGTTGGATATCATAGGAGAAATTACACCTAGATCTTCAAAACTGCACAAGTACATTCTTACTGCCACTGACTATTTCACGAAATGGGTAGAGGCCATTCCTTTGACTCATGTAAATGAGAAAGTAGTAATCCAATTCATAGAACAACAACTGATCACAAGGTTTGGTGTCCCTTCTATTTTGGTCTTTGATAATGCAACTTACTTTTCTTCCACCCTATTGACGGAGTTTTCTCTGAGAAAAGGAATCATAATTAAGTACTCTGCAAATTATTATCCCCAGGGAAATGGTGTGACAGAATCAACTAATAAAGACCTGGTAAGAATATTAAAGAAGACGGTCGCATATAACCAAAGAAATTGGCATAATATACTCCATAATTCTCTATGGGATGATAGGGTCACACCCAAAGAAGCTATAGGAAATTTCCCATACTTTTAGGTCTACAGGAAAGAATCCATCCTCCCAAATGGGCTCTATCTTCCGTCTCTTCAACTAGCCCAAGATTCCAATGAAGAACCTTCATCGGCCATGCAACAAAGAATTAACACTCTGCTCATGCTAGAAGAAGAGAGAGAAAAGGCTAAGTCAAAATTCCTAGCTCACCAACAGAGAGTGAAAATATGGTTCGATAAGGATAAGGCTAAATAAAATAAATTTGAGGTAGGAGACTTGATCCTGAAGTGGGACAGAGCAAATGAACCAAAAGGGAAAAATTCTAAGTTTCACAATCTATGGCTTGGACCTTTCCAGGTGGATGAGAATATCGAGGCAGGCACTTATCGGTTGCAGAATATGAAGGGGGAACTTGATGCCCTCCCAGTAAATGGCCAAGCCCTAAAACAATACTTCCATTAAATTAAAAAAAAAAATGAAAATGAATAAAACAATAAATATGTGTGTTTTATGTCTTAGTTGAGTATCGTCGCGATTGCGAAATACTTCTTTTGTTGTTTCTTTTCTTTCTAGTTTTCTATTCTTTTGAAGGTATGTCCGGCAAAACAATGGTTGGCCTTAAAATCATCAATGTAGCAAACCCTGTTTCTAACTCATCTCTCACTTACAAACACTAGAAGCACTGGAAAACTTGAGGTTACTTTGAGGAATCCTCTATCCAACCTAAGAAAATGGACAACTTCGGAGAAATGTTAGAAATGTCTACTTTGTGGTTCAGTAAGACCTCAAGGGAAATAAGGAAAGATGGAAAGGACTACATGAACCCAAAGAACAGAGCTAGTGAATAATCCACCTTAACCCTCTCACCTTGCAAATAAACAGACATCCTCCTCTCCCACTCACTAAGTGCATCATGTTGAAATAAAATTGATATTATAAAAAGAGTGAACAACAGGAGAGGGTATGAAGATATCTCTGTCGGGGCTATGAACGCTCGTTGGCAACAGAGAAAGGTCTGTGATGTCGGGGTGACTCCACTAGGGCTATGGACACTCGCTGGCAGTGGAGAGACACCGAAGCAGGTGAGTAGAGGTAATTAAAGGCTTCATGCCAATGAATATTTTTCTAGACTTTTGTAAAGAGGAGGCATGAGTCAGGGTCAAAGGAAATGAAGGAGGAAATGGGTTAAAACCCCATAGGAAGACCCAGAGGCATCAACCGAAGGATGTCAAATGAAAAGGTTAAGAGGTTCTGATTTAAGACCAGCTAAGATTCTCCATCAGCTTCCGTATCAGTCGAGCCTTGGAGGAGGGACACAGATTCTTCTTTTGCCCAGTGAATCACCATTTGTTGAGCACTCAACACACCCTAAAATGTCTATGTCCATTTCTACTTTTTGGGTACCACTTGATCCTTTGCATTGTCTTCTTTCACTTCAGTATGAAACTGATGCCTGCGCTTATCTTTTATGTTTCATGTTTGAATTTTTTAAAGTCTTCTTGAACATACAACAAAGAATCATCTTAACTTTAAATGGGACTTAACAACTACGTAAGGAACCAACAATCTAAAGTTTTCCCCCCGACACACTTAGGAAGTTTGACATTGATAAAGGTTAAAGGTGATGAAAATCGCTTGAGAAGTTCAAAATAACCAAGCGTCGATCTTCATCAGCGTCGGCAGACAAAAGTCTCTATTTTTGTGAATGAGCTTCTATAGGAATATTGCCAAAGACTGATCCATTCGGCTTCAATAGAGAAAAAAAAAAGAGTAAGCACCGCACAAGTAGAGGTGTGGTATTACCGACCGTCAACTCCCGATATGATTTCAACGTCAGAAATTTACAAAATGATAATCCACAAAGAAAACTACACATTAATTTTTCATTTTAATGCTGATCGCCGACGCCATTCAAGCATCGGTAGTCGCGGTATCTAGCTCTCCTTACTCACCAGTTGAGTGCTAAATTTTATGTTTAAATATTTTAATAACCCCGAGTTAATAACACCACATCAGCATCAATCGACATCAAAAGTTTTGAAGGGAACATACCAACAAACTTACAAGGCAAATCAGAATAATAACAATTATAAATCCCATTGTTTGCGCGAAAAACTTAGATAAGAAAAAATAGTAAATTTACATACAAAAAGGGAATGTGATACATTCAAAACACTTTCATTTTTTTTCATATAATTAAAGGTCCCACCAAGATCAGGTTACATACAATTAGACACCACTGACGTCTTGACTAACCGGCCCGGTCATAGTGAGAATATAAAACCCTCACAAAAAAAAAAAAGAGAAAAACTGTCAAACATCACTTCCGAGAATGCAAAGAAAGAGCCCGCCCATTATGTATCTCCTCCACACGGACCTTCTCCCGGACTACTCCTCACACCCTGCAATGTTTTCTTTTCCTTTTTCATTGTCATCCTCTGCACCTCGCGCAACTGCACAATTGTATCTTGTGCTTCCCGAAGCTATCTCTGGAGCCAAACTGTGCTTCCTTCGCAACCTTGCGACGTTGACACCTCCCGGTTCTTTGCCACCAAATGGCTCCACAACTCTCTATTTTCTTGGCAGAGTTCGACTATGGAAATTTGGGCCTGCTATAACTATTGGATGGGACTCTTAATGGGAGAACATGGTGCCTTTTCCCTTCCCTTTTGTCTCCTACTTCCTCTACTGATAGTCCCAATAAGTTCTGACCAGCTAGTGAGCATCATAGACCCCTCAGCGGCTGGATGTAAACTCAGCTCAGCTGGGAGGTGATCTTCTTCCCTTCTTCCCTTATCTTTCCTAGGCCTTCCCCTTCTCCGTGGTGTCTTCTCCTGAGAGGGCATGGCCCCTAACATATGTCTTTCAAACAAAATTCTCTCCACCCTCACCTCCGCTGGAGACACTAACACCATTTCCGAGCAAAATCTGGCACCTCCCGTTGGAGCTTCAGGGACACTGGAAGCCAATAAGAAAGAGTCCCAGGCACGCTGGGGCTCGGACCTGACACTTTGGCTACCTCACAAACCCCGCCCCTTGTTTAAATGGGATCCCATAGTGAAAAAACATAGTGGCTTAGACATCTGTGGATGGTAAAGGACTACTACATGGAGTTTCGCTAGAATAAACTCACAAGACCAACATTACAGAGGTATAAAATCGGCATATACGTAGAATTCACCACAAAACTCCTAGAATTTATAGCAGAACGAAGAAGCAAAATAGAGCATGCCAAAGAACACTCACGCCTCGCAATAGGATGTCTTGAAGATTTAATGCGTCACAGATCCTCAACGGATGCAATCCAGAATGCATAAAACGTCGTCGATCGGAGTTGCAGGGAATATACAATAGGATCATTCCAATCTCTTTAAACTTCCCAACTTCCATTATTATTGAATAATAGTTGACACTCTTGGTGATACGACTTATTAAGGCATTTAATGACTTCCTTATTACGGTATCTGACGTTTTGGGAGCATACACATGCACGCTTGACTCTGGCATATTTTCCCAACCCCAAAGTTCGAGCGGCTACTGTAACGGTTCCGATGCTCATATCTGTCGTACTTGATTTTCCACGCTATGGAGAGGTAACATAATTCATTTAAACTGAAGAGGAGTGACAATGTGGACAAGGAGATCACAGGTCATTCAAAGGGGTGACTGGTGTTATCACTCCAAGAAACTCCTTAGGGTTGTAGGCTAAGGATGATTGGTAACTTAAGAAATAATGTGTAGATATGCTTGGGACAATGGGGTCTTTAATGATCAATGTAATAGACAACTCATCACACATCTAAAGAAGCAGTGCTTTCAGGAAACAATAATCAGATCAAGTAGATTGAAAGGAGAGGACGAAGAACACTATTCTTTATTGCCAAATACAATTGAATGTAGGGCTTAATGAAAGATAGAAATAAATCCTTTAGTTCAAGTCTATGAGCTCAATAAACAGATAACAATATTCATAAGCTAAAATAAACTGAAACAAAGTACAGAAAGGAAAAGATGGATATTTCTGATATTGAAAATGAAAGGAAACTGAACTTTATTTCTGTAAATAGAGTCTATACAGTAGCACAAAATATCTCCCAGTTTGAACCCTTGTCTCTTAGAAAAGATAGGCATTTATATCCTTTTACAATCAGTTTTTAAGATCCTAAAAACTTGGATCTGTATCTAAAAATAGCAATTCAAATCTAACTAAGCAACTTGAATACAAAGACTTAATCACTAGACTAGCATTCGAATTGTCTTCAATCTCAAAATTTGACATCTGTATTCTTCAGCTCCTAGAATCTGTGATGTTATGAAACATGGCAAAGGCACCTGTCTTGACAGTTGGATTTCTTCAATGTTCATAGTCGATACTTGAGGAAATTAGTTTAGCATGCGGTTCTCAAAAAATCCCATGAATCTCTGATGCAGAGTCTTTTTTGATCAGTTTGCTATCCCTTTGATACTCTGGAACCTCTTTAAAACATGTGAAAAATGACTTGCTCTGTCCTTAGCTTCCAAAAATTCTTTTTCTGC
>JASDQU010372858.1:65688-76052 GCA_032191745.1 Picea mariana
AAAAGAGGTGAAATAATCTAAGTCACCATCAGAAAATTAAATCACTCAAATTACAGGTGTGTTAAGACCTTGGCGTGCATGTTTCATCATGCCTCAATTTCATGCATTTTTAAGCATTTTTCCCGTTATGATTTTTTTTTTGCATTTACAATAGAGTTATGTTTTTAGAGAACTTATTTTTTATCTTTAACATTCATTTTATATCTCGTGCTTCTCATATTATAACACAACATTTTAATATGTAATGCTTCTTGTGTTGTGGCAGTGTGATCGTGGGAAGGAACTAGCCTCGGAGCAAGTAAACGACTAACAATATCCATATCCATTTAAAGTGAATTTTATTGTTGTTTTTATAATTGAATTGAATTGTTTTTTTGTTGATAAATGTAGTTTTCGACACCTTATTTACTTGAAAATTTCAAAAACTATGAGGAAATGTTTGAATTAGACTCAGTTGACACAATTAAATACGTTGTGAGAAAAAAATATCAAACTTACTGAGTTTTTTATGCATAAACCAATGGAGGAGATCACACAAAGGTGAAAAGTTTTGGTGGAGTAAATAAAAAATTATGTGGTAAGAGACATATTTTAAAAAGGTTATTTATCACAAATGTTCATTTATGAATTTTTTTATGGTACTTTTATGCGATATGAGTAAAATATGTTTTCTTTTTATAGGAATTATTTCGAAAACTTCAATAGCCTACTCCTGAGGATGTTGTTGGTAGAAGTGATGCTAAGACACCACAAAGTCCTACCATGAGCCACATATCCACGAGGCTCTTTGGTTCTCCGCTTGTGGGTGACATCCCTGTGATTCAAATGACTGAAATTTCTAGACCCCATGACACACGTCAGCGCAGTGCATGCTAGACCAAGCACTTGATGGTGGATATGAGGAAATTGGTGATTCTACATATTACTTTCCTAGATCATCACGTGTTAACAACAAGGGAACACTGAAAATTACCCTTTTGGTGGATGAGAACATTGTTCCGATCAAGATACAAAAATCCCAAGTATTTATTAATGACTTAATTATTTCCTATTATCTAATTGAAACATACATCTCTACGATTATTTTAAACTAATGACCATATTTTTTTGCAGGAAACAACACCTTTTTTAAGAATATGAATGAAAAGGAATTAGATATTTTTGGTCCCACAATACAGACATGATGGAATGCTAAGAATCCCAGTTTGAATAAGGAATTTATTAACCACTTGGTTGACCTGTTCAGTGATTCCTTCAACAAAATTAGAGTCACCTCATTTGCTGATAAGTATTTGAAATATATGAGGGAACAATATAGGGTTCATTTGCAAAAAAAACCTAGGTATGTGCATCCTCCAATGATTCTTGAGGTTGAGTGGAAAAATTTGTTGGATGGTTCAAAGGAAAAGACAATGAGAAAATAAGGAAATACACCACCTGGACTAGGAAGGTATATCATAATTTGAATTTAATATGTTGAATTTTTGTTAGTTTTGTATAAAAGTTGTGATATACAACCTATTGGAAACTTTTTCTAAGTTTCCATACATGTCAAAAGCAATCAAGGAAAGACTAGAAAAACACAAGCAGTAGAGATTTGGTTAGGGTGGTTACGTGAAACTAAAATCATGAATTGTAAGTACCAAATAATTAAACCATGTCATTCCTACCATAATACAACTTTTATTTAATTGCATCCAATAAGGCAAATTTGAGATTTCATGCAATGTAGGGGGCTCAATTCAAAACTGAAACCATAGAAAAAGACCTACGAATTGGTTTCAAGTGTGGATTTCAATTCGTGGTTGAATGCAAACAAAGCATGGGACAAACATAATCTTCCCCTTTGAATGACATCATAAGTAAAATAAATGGAATTTAACTATTGATTACTTGTAAAATCTATTCATGGTTGATTTCACCCATAAATGAATGTGCCTTTATGTTTTAAGAAAGAGATAAACAACAATAATGAGTCCAATAGTGGAAAACATCCCAATGATAGTGGAGTGTAGTCCAATGATGGTGGTGTGCATCCTAACCATGATGGTGGAGTGAAGCCCAATGGTGTTGTGTAGCCCAACCATGACGATGGAGTGAAACCTAATGATGGTGGTGTGCAGGTCGACCATGACGATGGAGTGCAACTCACTTATGGTGGTGTGCATCCCACCCATGATGGTATTATGGTTATAAAATCAAATGTATGGAATAATAAAATTATTAATATTTACTTGCATATGGTGTGCTTATAAATTTTCATGTTTTGATGGTAGAGCATGTAGATGAGATAGAATGGCGAGATAAGGAACACATGGAATCCAAACCAAACGTATGGATATTCAAATTGGTAAAAAACATTGTAACGATACTTGCATTAATGAACTACTTTTGTGAATAATAACTAACCATGTCAATTTAACCCTTTTTTTTATTGTAGTCGAGGGCCCTTGTCAGTAGCCTACACTTCGTGGAGAGTACCTGACTAGACATATAATGTATCAGAGCATGCATATTGAATCAACACCAACAAAGGGCCCAACAAGTGAAGCGGATCAATACATGGATGAACCAATCAACAGATTTATGAAAACTAAAAAACAGAAAAAGAAGTGATTTTATATATTATGAGAAACATGTATAATGGAAACATATTTTGATGATAAAATATATCAATATATACTATTTGTTGCTACCTTCTTATGGATGTATATTATGAGAAACATGTATAATGGAAACATATTTTGATGATAAAATATATTAATAAATACTATTTGTTTCTACCTTCTTATGGATGTATGTTATAGGTTTTGTATGTACAAAACCACACAATTGCATAGACATTCTTTCTTTCATTTACCGTTAAATTTTGTTATGCTACTTTATATGCATGAATCTGATCCGGAATACATTTGCAGAATGAAATGAATACAGATTATTATCAAAATATTCTTAACATAAAATAACAGATATATGGTAAAACTGGTTTCTATTCAATAAGGAGATAAGTTGAAACTGTAAAATGCAGCAAAAACAAGCTTGCTAGAATGGTGGTGGCTTATCTCTCAGAAGAGATGTGACGGCTATGCTCATTCACAAGAATATGATTAAAATGAGGATTTCAAGGCCTTTTTACAATAAAAAAGAATGTCAAAAAACCCTAGACATCCAAAAAACCTAACCCTGGGAGATGAAGCGCCAAAAGTCATGTGGGCCCCGTTTGGGTAAGTTAGTACATGAACTTCTCGGGGTCATAACTTTTGCATACGATCTCTGTTTTAGGCACACAATAGCCCGTTGGAAAGGTATATATAAGGAATGCACATTTTTATGATATTCATCAAATGTTATTCTGATTGTGGCGAGCCCTAAAAAACGTTGTTTAGGACCTCAAAATGGCCCTACAAGTTAGGGACCCAAAAACTAGGGAAAAAACTGTCAAACTGGAAAAATGCCAAAATGAGCTAGTTGGAATAGGTGGGAGGCCACCGAAATCCATCTAGATCAATCCTCCCCCCTTAGGAAGAAATTTTATCAATTGTGTTGAGTTCCCCCATCATATGAGGAAATTTCTGTTGAATTTGGCCCAGGGTGAACCACTTTCCTTGGTGCAGGAGCTGCCCTTCTTTGACAACTCGATAAAGATGGATCCTTTGTTGGTGAGTGACCTTATCTATTTTTCCACAATATTATCATTGGATTCCTATTGTATACAATTAGGTTTGAGATCTTTTGGTGTCATTTGTTCTGCTATCTCTGTCGTGTCCAATAATGGTAGGAAATACGGTTGAAGGATATCCACATTGAACACTAGGTGCAAGTCAAGGAAAGGAGGAATGTTGAGCTCAAAATCATTATCACCCACATCCTTGGTGATGGTGTACGACCCATGATTGAGTGGGTGAAGCTTCTGATGGGGTACTGTAAGGCTCTCTTTTTGCAAGTGCAACCAAACTTTGTCGCGCACCTGAAACTTATGTGGCACTCAATGTTGATCATGGCACTTCTTGTACTTGTCATTGGAATCTTGTAGGATATCCTAAGCCTGTTGGCAGATGTGTTGGATCCACTCAATGAACTAGGTATCTTTTTCAACTTCATTTGGATTAGGATATGAGTTGGTCGAGGTGATCGCAAGGGGTAGTGCAACATCTATGGGACCCAATGGTTGGAATTCCAACCCCACCTGAAAGAGGTTGTGGTCAGTTGAGCTATGCAGGGTTTGGTTGTAGCTATGTTGAACATATGGGAGACTCTCATCTCATGTGAAAGGGTTCTTGGAACTATACATGCACAGGATATGCACGATCATTCGATTTACGACCTCGATTTCGCCATATGTCTGGGGCTGGAAGGCTGTGGATTTGGTGATCTTGGTGTCTAGCAGTGACCAGAGGCTTGACCAGAATGTGCTGAGAAATCGACTATCCTAATATGGGAAAATGGTTTGTGGGATTCCAAAATGTACCCAGACTCGTTCAAATAAGAGCTCGATAGTGGCCTCTGTTGTGATGTTCTTCTTACAGGCGACCAGAATTTTCATCTTAGAAAAGAGATCCACAACCAAAAAAACATAGTCATTGCCCTGCTTGGTGGATGGGAAGCCCAACATGTAGTCCATTGAGATGGATTCCCATGGCCTGGCTAAAGTAGGAAGAGGGGTGAACAAGACCTATTTCTTAGTGGTCGGTTTGGAAATCACGTAGGCAGTGTAGGACCTGATATACTTGCTGACCTCTTGTCAAAGTTTCATCCAGTAGAAATGTTTCTGCAACATTTCCACAGTCTTTTAGATGCAAAAGTGTCCTTCCACCCAATTGTAGATGGATTCCCAGATAATCTTCGCTCACTCTCTTTATGGAACATAGATATGGCCCAAATGACATAGTGATCGGTCCTAAAGATGGAAATTAGTGACAAATGCATTTGTGTCCAACATTTGGTAGGTGGTGGAGAAATCTGGGTATGTCTCATAGAGTTGGGGCCATCTAGAGGTCTCATGGTTGCAAGATTCTATCACCATGGTGAGTGCTACGACTAGCGGTCTGCTGAGGCAATCAACGACATGGTTGGTGCTCCCATTTTATAATTGATGTTGAGGTGGAATTGTTGCAAGTACGTGGACCACTTATGATGGTATTCATTATACAATTTACCTTGTGTCTTCATTAACTCCAGTGGATTATGATCATTGTGGATGATTGTCTCCTTCCCAAGAATGTAATGTCTCCACTGGTGATAGGATTGCACAATGCAGTAAATTTATTTGTCATAAGTAGGGTACTTATGGAAAACATCTGATAGTGTCTCACTATGATAGGCCATGAGGTGATCATGTTGAGTGAGAATGACGCCCACAACATAGTCTGAAGAATCTGTCTCGATCTCAAAGGGTTGTTGTAGGTATGGTAGTGAAAGTAATGGGGTTGAGCAAAAGCATTGCTTCAAATCATCGAACATTTTTTTTTGGTATCGAACCCACAAAAAATTATTTTTACCACCACCACTAGTTACTTGGCTGAGGGCCCATGCAATATGGGAAAATCCCAACACAAACCTGTGGTAGAAATTTGCAAGGCCTAAGAATCTCCAAACCTCAATGAGTGTCGTTGGGGATAGCTAGTCATGGATGACTTGGATTTTGGTTGGATCCACATGTACACCATGTTGATCAATGATGTATCCCAGGTAATGAACCCTATCCATTCTGAAGGATCATTTTCCCAAGTTGGTGTAGAGTTGGTGGTGTTGCAGGGTGAGTTGGTGGTGTCACACAGTGTGTAGAACCTGCTGAATATGTTGCAAGTGTTATTCCCAAGTATTTTTGTAAATGAGGATGTCATATAGATACACCACTACAAAAGTATTGGTGAATGGCCAGAGGATATCTTCCATCATCCTCATGAAAGTGGATGAAGAATTTTTCAAACCAAAGGGCATGACCAACCATTCAAAGAGACCTTCCTTTGACATGAAGGAGATCTTCCATACATTTGTTTGTTCTATTGGGACCTGGTGCTAGCCAGAATTCATATCAATGTTACTGAAGTATTTTCCCCCCATGAGATGATCAAGGAGGTCATCGATTCGGGGAATCAGGTACTAGTTTATGATTGTGATTTTATTCAGGGCCTAGTAATCAATGCATAGTCATAAGGTTCCATATTTCTTCAGTACTAGAACAATTGGGCTCCTACAAGGTGATGAGATGGGACATATGTACCCCTTGTGGATAATTTCTTAGATCTGCCACTTGATCTCCTCATTCTCTAATAGAGAGCGGTGGTAGACTGGCCCATTGGGAAGCAGTGCACCGGGGGTCCAATCGATGGGGTCCTTGACTTGACACTGCAGAGGTACACTAGTAGGTGAGGATAATATATTTGATTATTCTTCTATGACCTTATCCACTTTCTTCTATTGTGTGGAGAGGTCGGTCATGAATACCCTAGATGTGGTTGCAATATTTCTCTCATTATGAGAGTGAATCATGAAGAAGACAAACTTCCCTGTCTGAGAGATGACCTTTCTGCATTTCTTGGCAGAGATCAAGGAAATAGCACTGGGTGGGACTGCCTCTGGTATCTTGTACAATTTATTTTTCAAAGTAATAATAACACTGCAAGTCCTGGACTCATATACAACATGATGTTTCCATAAATATGGTTGGCCGAAAAGAACATTAAAAACTTCAAGAGGGGAAACATCACACAATACCTTGTCTTTGAAGGGATTGATGTCGTATGATAGGCAACATTGTTGGCTAAAATGGATGTTTCTTCCTTGGTAGAGCCATCTAATGGTGTAGGGTTATGATTGCAACATTGTCAGCAAGGCAAGTTGCTTGAAAACCTCTACTAAGATGAGGTTCTTCTGGATACCTCTATCAACGATGATGTGCAATAGGGTACCTTTCACCCACATCTGTGTTGAAAAAGGTGACTATGAATGAAATAATGAAGGTTCTATTGAGCACTCAACACACCCTAAAAGTCTATGTCCACTTTTTACTTTTGGGTACCACTTGATCCTTTACATTGTCTGTATTTCCTTCAGTATGAAACTGATACTTCCACTTAATTTTTATGTCCATTCTAAATCCTTCCTGAACATACAACAAGGAATCATATTAATCGTTGAATGGCCCTTAATAAGCTACTTAAGGAATCGACACACCAAATATTTCCTCGACTCGCTCAGGAGTTCGGCATCGGTAAACGTTAAAGGTGATGAAAGTCGTTTGAGGAGTTTTAATTAACACCAAACACCGATCTTCATCAATGTCGACAGTTGAAAATATTTCTCTTATGATTGAACTTTGGCAGAGGTATCGTCAAAGACCGACCCATTTGACTTATGTAGGAAAATGAAAAGGTAAGCGTCACGCAAAGAGAAGAGCGGTATCACTGATTGCGAACACCCAACACAATTTCAGTGTCGGAGAATTACAAAATAAAATACACATTAATTTTACATTCTAAAAGTGTCGATCCCTGACCTCCACGCCAGAGCAATATGACGTGATGAAACATTTTACACATGGTGTTACACATTATTTTGGTCACTCTGGTGATGTCTCTACAGTTATGTGTTTAGGCTCTCATAAAGACCTTTTGCCTGAGAAAAGTGACTGTTGTCTTCTTCTACAAAAAATATTTTTAAGATGAGTTCGCAGGCTACATATATTGTAGGGTGTGAAAACCCTGATTCTCACAGGCTACTCTATACTTGGATTGCGAGGTGTTCACAGTTTCCTCTATAAGCAAGGTGTGAACCTGCTTCAAAGCTTAAAAGGGAGAAAAGGGTAAAAAGGTTCTAGAAAAGGATCTTCTAGAAAATGAGTTGGCATTCACATGGTTGGCATCCTACTGACTTCTCAAATTTAGTGGGATCATCCTCATCCCTTTAACCATCTCTCCTTCTCCTATATAATGAAAGGTTTCTCAAGGAAGAGGTTAAGAAAGATTGAATAGAGAATTGATGAAAGAATAGGTTCAGAATTGTGTGAGGAATCCTATTTGAATTGATTCTTAAGGCCTCCATTTTTCCATCTATCCATAGTGGATCTTCTTCATGCAAGCGTGGAGAAATTGTATGTGTTGCAATGAAGGACCACTGAAAGGAAGCTTTCGACATAAAGGCAATCTGGTTGTATCTTCTACATTCATTTAATATAATACAGTGGCATGTCCCTTTCCCATAAAATCACTCTTATTTTATTACATGACTCCTAGTTCACATGTTTAGGTCTTCATTGAATGTATTATTGTTTCTTTCACCTTGGTCGATTTCTGTTGTTGTAGATCTGATATCACAAGGCTACCAAAGAGAAGCAGGGACAACAAAGACATAAAGAAGCAATATCTAAAGGTATGTCACTTATTCCTTCTTCAATGACAAATTCAATGATTGTAACTTAGGGAAAGCGTCATGTCCTATCCTATTTTGTTCTAGGTCTAGGTGAATCTAGGGAGATCTATTAGTGTCCGCATATACCAATTAATCCTATAACAAAATTGGTGACTCCAATAGGGATACGACTCATTTTGTGGTTTTTTGTTGGCCATTTTCTCTTAGCCTACTCTTTTTCATTTACAACCAATCTCTGAGTCTATGGGAGATCCATATAGACTCTCTGGACCTATAAGTTCACTTAGATTTTTTGTCCTTTTTCAAAAATCTCTTTGATTTCAAACAGTCTCACACTGTACCTCTCTAGAGCCTACAAAAACCCTTGATTTTCGCACCCTACTGTTCATTCTAGTGCGACCTTCTCGCACCCTACCTTTATCTAGACTGCGAAAATGCCTAATTTTCGCACTCTACCTCACTACTAGGCTGCGAACTTGTTTGTAAATTTTTGGATTAGGTATTCTTATATTTTTTGATGCCCAGATTTGTTTGTTTACCTGGAAAGAACTTCTTTTGCCAGTGTTTGATTGTTTGTTGATTTCAAATCTCATGGTTGATTGGTTTTCGGAGATCGAAAACTCTTCTTAATAATTTTTTACTTCTTGACCTTTTACCGACAAGGGTATAATCTCTTATTTAGAGATCTGAGTGCTTGTTTGATCAAAAGTCTTTGATTGGATTAAAAGTTGGGATTGATTGTGTTTTTGGATTGCTTGCTGCTTGGAGAGTTCTTTGTCCATGTGCATTTGACGAACTACTTTCTTGTCATTTTTATTTTTATCTACGTTGAAAGTTTTATTTGGGTGTTTTTTGAGTATATCAATTTTCATTGATTACTTGAGCTTTCTTCCTTATATCCCTGTTTTGGTTTGTGAAAAAAAAATTAAAGCCTTATTTTTCTTTAGAATTGTTTTGTGAAAAGAACACTTCTTTTCTCTGAATAACTCGCGGTAAAAGAGAAACTTTGTTTGGGTTGTTTTTGTTTTGAAGTGATTTGCTATTTCTTTTAGCTTCTTTGAAACAAAAATCTTATTTCTTTCTTTGCATTAGATTGGGGGCATCCTTGCATTTGAAGTAGTGAAATTGCATGATTTTTTGTCTTAAATTCTTAAATTGGGGGCATATTTTCATTTCAAGTAGTGAAATTGCATGATTGGGGGGGGCCTTGAATCGTGTATTGGTGTACATTCTATTTGTCTCATTTCTTGAAAATCTTGATATTGGTGAGTTTAGTAAATTTTGGGACATTGTGCATCTGGGAATGATAAATGTTTTCTCCTTCTTGTAGCATAGCTTTCATCGAAATGAAAAGATTGCATCTTCATCTCTTTGCATAACTTTCAAGTCGGTCAAAACACCATATTGTTCACGCCATTTTCATATTGAGAAACAACAACCATAAAATAAAGCACTTATAAAAAATTGATTAGACATTTTTTATACTTTCTAGTAGCAAACCTACATTAGATTAGTTGTAGGGCTTTGGAATAGGTGTGAAAGATAACTTTCCAAAGTTGCAAACAAACATAGAATCTTGATTTAGGGAGTGGTTAGATCCACTTATTACATTTTGTCCTGGGTAGCCCTTCTAACACAAGGTTCAATCACGGGGTCGCATTGAGACTGACAGAGTTACTCACCCTAATTTATTGGTCTTGGTGTAGAGATTGTGCATATTATGGGGGTCATTTGAAGGTATACCCACAATGATGAGTGAAAGCCTTTCAAGTTGATTTTGGGCTAGATACCCTACCCTTGCGCGTGGATCGGACTGTTGACTATTTCCCCAGGCATCATTGTAGTGATTGGTAACCTTAGTGGCCTATCTCTTTAGTGTATTTACACAAGGTGACTGTGGAGGGGCAAGTCTTCACAGTACCTGGAATCGGCATTGGTCAAACTCACTCGGACTCCTTGGAGGGTATACCCACGTTTATGTGTGGGAGCTTGCA